>JALPQI010022220.1:0-22192 GCA_025490895.1 Thaumatotibia leucotreta
TAACAAATGCGGATTTAGTTATTTAAAAATAACATCGACTAAATGTCATCCTTCTACACTTGCCCACTCCTCGAAACGGAGCCTCGTGTTTTGTATCACTCGCCCGCAGCATATCCTGCGAAATGTTGCTGATTTCACTAATGAGTAATGATATATTTTTTTAAATCACCTATAGATCGTGGGTTATTATTATAAACTCTGCTTTTTCGAAACTTTTGCACCCATGATCGAATCAAATGTACACTCGGCCCGTTACTTACACGACGAATATTGAAATGTAAATGTAAACAAAATTGTCGGAGTGTAATAACTAACGAATCATTAGCTTTAAAAAACGCTTCAATTGCATAAGAACGGTGGTGTTCTGACCATTGAGACATGTTGAAAACAAAATCCGCAATATTCAGTAATGTATTCCCGCCAAATGTCAAAACCAAAGTTTTTTATTTATTTTATAATTGACTTTGAAAACAGAAATCTGCCACCGGACACCCTGTATTTCATAAGCTAATCTTTGAACTACGTATGAAATGATTTATTTTATGATTAGGATATCGGTTATTTTTATTTTTTGTTTTAACTTTTTCATTGTTGGTTGGGGTAGTTTCGTACAGCCAAGAATGTATGAAAAATTGAGAATCCTTACTGTACGAATGTACCCCAATATTTTTGTTAAGTGGGAATATTGTTATTTCTAAATGAAGTCGTCGATATATGAATACAATATTTGTAAATAAATAATATAATAATGTGATAAAAAATACTATGTACGAAGGTAGGTTAGGTACCCCACGCATGGGGCGTTTTCGTACAATTTTCATTTTTTGGGAAAAACTATCTGACGTTCTGACTTTACTTTGTATTAGCTCTAAGCCAAACTATTATAAAAGCCAGATAATATAGCCACCAAGCAGCATTGATTTTTTTTCCAAATTGCTAGTACTTTTTTTTCTACGAAGCATAGAGTAAATCCCCACTTTCCCCTATCTGGATGCGTAGCCAAGTTGCCAGTCGCTAGCGCTTAGTAGCGTATCGTAGTTTTCCCTCTCTGTCACTCTTTCATATTAGTGCGACAAAGACAGTTAGCTGCCTTTCGCTTATGACTGACGCTGAAGCGCTAGCGATTGGCAACTTGTCTAAGCACCCTGTTTTACGATGATATGCTTTAAATCGAATAGGTATCAAGATATTTGGTAAAAAAAATGTTTTCTTGTTCTTTTGTAATGTATAAAATTACCTAAGTATCTTATTGTGTATCTGTATTTATATCAACCTTGCACTACACCTAATAGTTTATCATGCTATGCGAACACGAGTATGAAATATGCGAATTACAACGGTCACGATTCGATATTCGATAGTTACTCTTGAGAAATCCCTCACACTTAATACCCACACCTATGTAAATATATAGGCGCACGATGCTCCCGATTTATACTATTTAACAGTAGAATAAAAAAAAAGTAAGCAAATATGGCTGACTTTCCACGGCATTTGACGTCTTTGACATATATCGTGAAACACGTTCGCAGAAATATTTTTACGTTAATACTAATAAATATCAATTATTGTAAGTAACTAAAAATCTATGTGAAGGTTTAAGATTTTAAGTTTGTAATGAAACCGAGATTGTGTACTAAAAGTGCGCGTTTCCGGAATAATGTTTATTTTTTTTTAAACGGTTTTTATTAACTTCACCGCGTATCAACTGTCGTCGATGCTTCAAATCTTGTGATCGATTTTTCGACCACTTCTACTGCACCGAAATCAATAAAATTTGGAACTCTTATCAAGTCCCCATGACAATGCAATATTATAATATTTGTATCCTTGTATCCTCAAACCCTGATGCTGCAGACGTACTGCTTACCTTAACCGAGAGTGTTAGACACGTGAAAATGAAAGTATAGCATGTTTAGCATAATCAAATACTAACAACCTGATCTTGACCTCCAACTCCTCACTCCTGATGCTGCAGTACTGCCTACAATAACCGCAAATTTTATCTTTTATCGATATATGATTTTAAAAAAGTTCTTTAGATATTAAGTACAAACACGTGAATTGAATACTAGCTTCCAACTCCTCAAATCTGATACTCCAGTGTTACTGCCTGCCACAACCGCTAGGTTTAGCGATATGTAGAATTGTAGATTTTTAAGTATTGCTTTAGATATTTGGTAGAAACATACGGATTTCATTATTATCATCATATCAGCCGAAAGACGTTCACTGGTGAATATAGGCCTCCCCCAAAGATTGCCATAAGGACCAGCCCTGTACCACCCGCATCTAGCGACCTTCAGCAGGTCATGAGTCCACCTTGTGGAGGGCCTACCCACGCTACGCCGTCCGGTACGTGACCACCACTCGAGAACTTTACCGCCCCAACGGCTATCGGTTCCAAGCGCAACGAGCCCCGCTCACTGCCACTTCCTGCGGCCCTCCGGCCGATAGACTGACAGCGTGAGTGGTTAGCGTAGGGCGAGCTGTTGGGTCCGGCTGATAGACTAACAGCGTGAGTGGTTCGCGTAGGGCAGGCCGTCGGGCCTGCGGCCCTCTGGCTGTTAGAGTAACAGCGTGAGTGGATCGCGTTGGGTGAGCCATCGGGCCTGCGGCCCTCCAGCTGATAGAGTGACAGCGTGAGTGGATCGCGTAGCGTAGGGCGAGCCGCCGGGCCTTCGGCTCTCCAGGTGGTAGAGTGACAGCGTGAGTGGTTCACGTAGGGCGAGCCGTCGGGCCTGCGGCCCTCCAGCTGATAGAGTGACAGCGTGAGTGGATCGCGTAGGGTGAGCCATCGGGCCTGCGGCCCTCCAGCTGATAGAGTGACAGCGTGAGTGGATCGCGTAGCGTAGGGCGAGCCGTCGGACCTTCGGCCCTCCAGCTGATAGAGTGACAGCGTGAGTGGATCTCGTAGGGCGAGCCGTTGGGCCTTCGGCCCTCCAGCTGATAGAGTGACAGCGTGAGTGTTTCGCGTAGGGTGAGCCATCGGGCCTGCGGCCCTCCAGCTGATAGAGTGACAGCGTGAGTGGATCGCGTAGCGTAGGGCGAGCCGTCGGGCCTTCGACCCTCCAGCTGATAGAGTGACAGCGTGAGTGGATCTCGTAGGGCGAGCCGTCGGGCCTTCGGCCCTCCAACTGATAGAGTGACAGCGTGAGTGTTTCGCGTAGGGTGAGCCATCGGGCCTGCGGCCCTCCAGCTGATAGAGTGACAGCGTGAGTGGATCGCGTAGCGTAGGGCGAGCCGTCGGGCCTTCGGCCCTCCAGCTGATAGAGTGACAGCGTGAGTGGATCTCGTAGAGTGAGCCGTCGGGCCTTCGGCCCTCCAACTGATAGAGTGACAGCGTGAGTGGTTCATGTAGGGCGAGCCGTCGGGCCCTCGGCCCTCCAGCTGATAGAGTAACAGCGTGAGTGGTTCGCGTAGCGTAGGGCGAGCCGTCGGGCCTTTGGCCCTCCAGCTGATAGAGCAACAGCGTGAGTGGTTCGCGTAGCGTAGGGCGAGCCGTCGGGCCTTCGGCCATCCAGCTGATAGAGTGGCAGCGTGAGTTGTTCGCGTAGGGCGAGCCAACGGGCCTGCGGCCCTCCAGCTGATGGTCGACTGACAGTATGAGTTTATATTTTATAGTCTCGAAATTCGACTTGTCCAATGTGTACAATTTAAAAATGTAAGTTTGATTTTCTCAATAAACCAAATTCATTGACATATATTCCTTATTGTCAGATCTCTGTTATCTAAGGTATTGTATGAATAACACATCCATTTGAGACACTTCAGGCATTAAGGCTGACATTTTTTTAGTGTCGGATATCTAAAAATATCTATTCTGTAGCGATTCCCCTCTCGTTACACATAAAATAATGTCCATTACCTTTACATATGTGGCGTGATTAAAGCGCGAGAGTTAAACGCTAGCATGCATAATTGTATTGCATATTACAAACAACATCTTTGATCTAGAATAAGTAGGTATAATATCGGAAATTAACTTAACAATTGCACTAAAAACTTGAAAATAAAATAAGTAAAAAAAGTTTTAAGTTAAACGGTTTTTATTGCACCAAAAACTAGAAAATAAAAATTTGTTGTAACTAACCGTAGATGCTACTTTCTGTACATTAGTCACGTGAAACTATTATCACTGTAGTCTTCCCAAGTCGGATGCTGAAAACCACGTTTAGCCTCTATGTCAGTGGATTAAGCGTTACCTACTCGGAAACTTTTAACAAACCAAAATAAAAACGTGGGGCGTTATTATTAAGAAACATACAAGTTAAACAACTTTTATCAAGGCCAGACCAAAACTTATAACACTATTGCTGTCTTGATTTCTATGTGTGTTCTTAAATAACTATAGTGACTTAAACACAATTGCGTACGCCCCACGTTTTTATTTCAGTTTGGTAAAAGTTTCCGATTAACGCTTAATCCACTGAGATAGAGGCTAAACGTGGTTTTCAGCATCCGACTTGGGAAGACTACAGTGATAATAGTTTCACGTGACTAATCTACAGAAAGTAGCATCTACGGTTAGTTACAACAAATTTTTATTTTCTAGTTTTTGGTGCAATAAAAACCGTTTAACTTAAAACTTTTTTTACTTATTTTATTTTAGATTCTATTGACGAATGGTATGTGTATGTGTACAAGATAGACCATTTTCGAAGTTACTAGTTACCTATGTGTATGATATGATGTAGTTGTTAGAACGAGACGGTAACTTAAGCCGCGTTTTCACTTAGTGTTAGCATTCGCTTGTTCGTGGGCTGACGAACGAACATTATGCTATGTGAAATCCTGTTTCAGCTGCCCAGGAACGAACGAATGCTCGCTCAGAACTCTAAATGAAAACGGGGCTTTAGACAACCGATAGATAAGGGACCATTCTTTAGCCTACAGAAGAAGTATTGGATATTCCCGATTTTCACTTCACACATACATCAGACTATCTTAGTCCACTACAGGAATTAAGCCTCTCCTATTATCTATGCATGAACGTGACGTGAACGCTTTTAGGTGCACGCAGACCAAAAGAGCATTCGCTGTTCGATCTCCCACTCTACGAAATCAACGAATCACGTTTCGTGTAACGATCGAATTTCGTAGAGTAGGGGGTTAGAACAGCGAATGCTCTTTTGGTCTGCATGCACCTTTAGGTAATTCCGATAATCGCCACGCTGGGCAAGGGATTGTCGATCGGAGTGGTGTGTCCACTATGGTGACGCTTATGCCCATAATCAAACTTTACATTATGATGGCGCTGCTGCCCATCACCAATCTTCAATAAATAATAATGGTCAGAGAAACTTTAATGGGCTCATGGCACAATTACGCGATATTTTTTCGTCTACTTGTATATTTTGTATAATCCCTTTTGTCCTTATAAAGGACATCAACGCGATTGTAACTTTCAATTGGCTCTGTAAAGTTTTCTGAAGGTATGAATATTATATTTTTCCCTGATAGCCGTCGTCTTGAGGTTCAAGAAAATGCGGATCTTTTATTATTATGTCCTATAATTTGTTAACAATCTTTTTAAGTGAGTGTGCATATGATATTTGTGCAGTTTTATGGATGAACAGAGCCTAACTAATGACTAATGAGAGTAATGAGATTATAAATGTGTACCACTGCCATTGTAATTAAGTTAAGTTAAAACGACGGCTATTCAGGATCATTCAATTTAAATTAATTATCTCAAAATTCGGTAGGTATATATGAAAAATTGAAAAAAAAAATCATTACATCAGAAGAAACTGAGAAGGAAAATTTTACACCTACAAATCCTACAATTAATTAATTATATTGGACTTGCCATGACGAAAACAAATCGATATTCCAATTTCAACATTAACTTATTAATTATTAAGGCGGTTTATTCGCAGACTGACGAGCGATGACCATTATTCGGTTCGGATTACATACTATAGAATAAAATAGACAAGAAATATCTTTATTCCAGAGCAAAGCTCCATAGAGGGGTAATTAACATTAAATTAAAAACAAAACAATACAAATTTACGCAACTCATTTAATGTGTTGAAATATAAGAAATATAGGAGAGCCATCCATTTCCAATGACATTTAGAATGCTGAAACTATGAAACTTAACTACCTATACAATAAGTTTTCACTGGTCGATTGGTGCAATCCATACATAGTCTGCAATGATCTCACCGCTCTAACAATAACCAGTCCTTTTTGTAAAAACCTTGTCGATGTTTTTCGTTTTGTCACTGTCTTTGCTTTCAAAATATAGCGCCAGCTGAAATGATCTTAAAGCCTTAAATGGAATGGTTTTAAATAGGCAAAAATACCAAGGATTATTAATGCAAGTAAAAATTTACCTCTTCTAGGTACATTAAATTTCGAGGAGTTTTCTCTGTCTCTCAAATGAAGGCGTCATTAGAGCGAGAGAGACAAATCCTCGAAATTTACGAATTTCGTTTTTCACGGTAGGACCTCTGCTTCCGATGCCCAGCTCAGCCCTTTCTAGGTTAAAGTTCGAAGTGTTCATACAGACCTTCAAATGTTCGTTTAGTAGGTATTCGTTTTTCATCAGAAGGGCTACTGGCGTGGCGTGCTGGCGTGTAGGTATGCCACATTTTGATGGGAGAGGGAATAAGGCATTAAAAAGAATTAAAAAAAGGATTAGACACAAAGACAAATTTGTAACATAATCACGAATATCATGACTTGACTGTCTAAGATTAGATTGTAAGAAAAACTGGGGTAAGGTAAAATGGTTGTCTTACAAAACTATTTCATATTACTCTATCTTTAGACCGGTCCATTGTCTCAGATAAATTGTTAGATTATGACCGGTCACATTTAAATGTTGTACTTAAGTGGACTGTACGTACAGTCTACAAATTAGAACCATATGCCACAGTGGCCACACAAGAACTATGTCAAAGTAACCCTATAATTAAAATTGTAAGTAATCTCTCACTACTTGTCATTTTGACATGTAGGTTCTAAAGTCGCCTAGGGTTCTAATTGGTAGTGTACCTACCTTCCAAAGTTTAATCCAAAGTCCATTAAAATTTACTGCTGTGCTTATCAATACGTTTAGGTACATTGACATGTAATAGCGTCATAGTACAGTCGTCATTATACAGGGTTTCCCATTCCCATCCCATACCTAAATAATGGATCACCCTGACACCCTAGGTAGGTCGACCCAAGAGGTACCTAACCAAGATAACGTGACCTCAGTAAAAGTTGGACGGTTTTCGAAATTTTTCCAATTTTACGTTTTTTTCGAACTTGGCCTCTTTTTTACACGTTAAGTGCTATAATTTGCTTAAATAGCTTTTGTGCTATTAAGTTTTCATCGTTACTCTATCAGAAATAGTTAAATTTTATAAAACAAGTGATATTTTAATAAAAAACTTATGTCAAATGCGAAAGAAACTCAATTAATTTGAAAAAAATAATAAGCAATAACAATTGTTTGGCTTTTAGTCGTACCTATGCCATGAAAAAAAATACTAGACCGAACATGGTTTGCTTATTTTTTTTTGCAAATCAATAAGTTTCTTTCGCATTTAACATAAGGTTTTTAGTAAAATATCACTTGTTTTATAAAATTTACTATTTCAGATAAAGTTATGAAGAAAAATTAATAGCACAAAAGCTATTCAAGCAAATTATAGTACATAACGTGTAAAAATGAGGCCAAGTTCGAAAAAAACGTAAAATTGGCAATATCTCGAAAACCGTCCAACTTTTACTAAGGTCATGTTATATTGGTTAGGTACCTCTTGGGTCGACCTATCTCGGGTGTCAGGGTGATCCATTATTTATGGGACACACTGTAAAATAAAATAAACATCGTATACGTGACAGCGTGTAAATCTAATACGGGCGATCAATTAAACTAGGCATGGAATTCATCAGTGTAGTCATAAAGGAATTTATAGTGTAGTCATGGATTACGAGTTTTTTTTAAATTACACTTAATTACGACCCCAGAGATTATTATAAAGATTTTCGGAGCAGCAATGTGGGTTATTTTATTATTGATATGGCAGATATTGGCAGTTATGCCATCTACTTTTGAAATTAGCTGTCAACGAGCGTTTAACTTGAATATGTTGCTCTATATTGCGCGCCGAATTATTTTGTATAGGTAGATAACTTTGTTGCTCTAATTTTAAGTAACAATTATTTAAATGTACTTATTATGTCCTAAACTAACACCCGTTAAGAGCTTCGCCCGTATGAGATTTACACCCTGTATGATGAATTGATGATTCGGATAGTAATGAATTAGATACAGAAAGTATTTCTATACCAATATACTAGGCCTAGAACTGTTCAGAATGAGTACAAAGGACGGAATTTTTATTCTTCAGTCACGCAATCTTGCGTCATCCTATTTAGATTACTTGCTTTTAGTTGATGACATCTTTCGTTAGAAACATTGTAGATATAAGGAAAACACGACTTGAATAAAAAATGGTTTATTGCATCCCCACTTTTTGTGTGTCGATTAGGCCCTCAATTTGATCGGTTTAATAGATCGTGATCTACATCTGAGATGCACAATGGGTTTTATTTTGACAGATACGATTCGATTCATTGCGCAAGGACAGCGTTCGCGCCACGCCGCCGGCGCAGTCCCGATTTACTTATTTCATTGACGGCGACTTGCAGTATAAGTATTGCGTTTTAAAAATTGTTTTATTCTAAACTGCGATGCGATAAGTTAGGTCTCGAGACTTTCGAGCTCGTAAATCTTCTCGTGCGAACGTTTGTTGACAAAATATTGTGCAGTAAATAGTTATAGTAAGTATACTTACGCAACGAAAGTCGCGAAAATATTTGAGACAATCTTAGAGCGACATAGAGGCGTGTCACAGTAAAGTCATCACCAATAGAAATCGCGAACAATGTAAACAACCGCACCGTCTATTTCGTCTCATCATTATAGATTTGGAACATGTTGAAATATCGCATCATTTTTGAAGTAAGATAATAAGTAGATAGTATTTTTTTCATTATTAAAAGGACCTTAAAGACGTTCTAACTTGATTAATTCGCTGTAACCATGCTTTGAATTGTATGAAAAAATGCGAATTACCAATCCCTATGGCACATGGGTAACAGTTTGTTTAGCGATGGTCCCGCTCACGTCTCTTGAATTATCCTGTATTATACAAGCCGCTGATAATTACCATGGTGATGACCATATGATGACGATGATCATGACTACATTTATGAGCCCGTTCATAAAAAAACATGATAAATGAGATTACTTTTATGTTATTTCACGATTTACTCACCATATGACCGGACCAGGATCTAAAAAAAAACTTTAGGCGCGTGATTGCATGCCATCACTACACATTTTTTATTGACGTTTATTTTTTTTATTGCTACCGGTAGTAGCATCCGCGTCATAATTGCCCCCGATCGATCCGCTGTCAATCATAAGCTGATATCAAAACTAATTCATTAAAAGGTTTTGTTGAACAAAAATTCCAGTGGCGTTCAATAAAATAGTGGAAATAACAAGGTAACATTTAATTGCGATCGAGTCGATATATTGTACCAAGGACTATCACGTTAAGCGTGCTACAGAAATTCGGCAGTCATTTGTTATTTCTAATTACGAATGCTATACATAATATGGGCCCAGTAAGGCCGCGCACGCCGGTTCAGGGGTTATCATATTATCGCTTCGATCAATCAGGATTCGTTCATTCATCTTTGTAATTATTTTTATTACAAATTGGACTAGATCGTTTGCATACGAGAGTTCTTTGTGCATCGTTTAATTATAGGTCCTTCGTCAGATTTATCGCGCCTACAGATATCCGCCTTAAGCGTACTTTTGACATTAAAAGCTACAAGGTCTGATATCATTGGCATAACGCTATGTTAGGGTCTTCATTGTTGCAGTATTCGTTTCATAAATTATAAATATTAGTTGTCATCAAAAGCAAATTTACCTAGTTTACCAGCGTCCGACGTGGGATTCGAATTCGAACCTTATATCAACCACCTGTATTCAGCGTTTGAGATCATTGCCTATCATGAACAAACAGTGGCCTATTTCACCATAATTACAAGTGTAACAATTGTAAAATATCACTCTTACTGACGTCACAGTCCTCCGTAGGCTACGGAGGATTTTCCGAAACCCGTGACAATTGTCGCAAGGTTTAGTACCTACAAGGGTCCATATTGGCACTTAGGTATACAATTTTTTCTTCGAATATTTTTACTAATTCCGATTTTTACTCATAATCATCATTACTCCGAAAATTTTATCTCATACTTTTTTTCTTACTAAAAATTATACTTCTACTAAAATTCGAAATAATAATCGTTATGAACATTGTATGTTCATAACGATTATTATTTCGAATTTTTATCCACCTAAAGTCGTCAAATAGATTAATCTATAGGTACCCATAAAGTTATTTGAAATAAATTGTTTATTTATAAACATTTTCCCAATAATATATATTATATGATACATATTTGCGGTAAACGTAAATCGAAACGCACACGGTTTTATGAATTTCGAGAGTATGTAAAAATATAGATGTGGAAGGTAGTAGTTTATTCTGATGCCGTTTAAATATCATGATCATGATTCGCATGATTTGTTGTTCCCTTAAAAACGTGTTCATAGATTGTTGTCCATACATTATATTTAATCATTTAACGAGTGGGGATGACACTCAAGTCGACGGAGCTCTGCTTCGCAGAGCTCTTATTCCGCGTTGTTGGGCGCTTCGCGCCTTGTCAACAAACTAACCTAACCTAATCGAATAGTGAAAAATGCTAAAAATAAAAACGCACATTATCGTTAACCTAACCAGTTAGTGGGGTGACGGAAAAAGTAGACGTAGCTTACGTAACTCATTCCCATTTTTGTTATTATCAGTTCCTTATTTTGAATGTATTATTACAGGTCCATGCTGTTATAAATAAAATCAAAGAAGAGTCATCAAAAATATGAGCAAAAAGCTAAAATGTTTAGTACAGTAGGTACCTGCCACAACCTGATTTGTGAAGATAGCTAGTGTTTACAATAATAGGACGATTTACATTTAATTAAACAAAAATAATTCATGCATAAAACCAGTAGGTATAGATAAAAATAAATATAACATTAGAGTATATAGCATAAAATAAGTATAGTGAAAAATTATATAAACATAAAAGTTAGTACTAAAAATATATATGACAAACAACATTATGAACATAAATAATTCTAAGTGATGATAATTATGAACAAAGATTACTTCTAAAGATCGATCATTATGATGTTAAATTGTATAAGAAACATTTTCGGAGTTCCAATAATCTAAGTTGCAATTTTATAAGTACTTTGGCGCACCCTTAGTACAATTATCATTCAATCTTGACAAGAGGTTCGGCATTATGTCGGAATTTCGCTACAATTGTCGTGTTTTTTGTGACAATTGTAATTTTGCTTCGCAAAAAAGTAGTCATTTACTGCTGATTTATAAAGTTCCTGCTCTACATTTTATGTTGGTGGCAAACAAACGCACGGCCCTTCCGATGGTAAACGGTAACTGTAGCCTACAGACGTCCCAGATTGGAGAAACAGTAAATTTACAATTGTAGCACTTGTCAATGTGGTGAAATCGGGGCTAGGCCGCGGAACTTTGCACTTTGGTGCCGATGACAGAATAGACTATGAAAATCCTACTAGAGTTCTTTTTGATATAATTCAGTATGCCTACCTATACAAATGTAACCTATCAGAATGCCAATGTGATATTTTTTATGACGTCTTCCCCTTTTGATTCTAATGACGAAACCTAATTATTTATTTATCGTCCAATGAACCACGCAAACACTAGATATAATTAATGGAATATCATGGTTGTGAATAGTGGCTTCGACATCGATACGCACTTTCGATTGGTTCAATATTTGCTATTCAATTACGAGTAGGTAGCTTGTGGTGAGGAATATCAACAAGCGCGCTAGCAATAATCACGGTCGCGTTTTATAAAGTCACATTTTACAATTTCGCTGTTTGCCTCTCTAACGCACGCACATATTGGCTAGAAAGAGAGGCAAAGTCAGATATAATAATGTATATTTTAATCAACCACCATTAGAATGGGATTCGAAAGTACTGTTGACACAACACTGCCGTCCAATGGTAAAACGCTGCAACTCGAGTTACAGCGTTTTAAGTGTTTTTGGATCAAATGATTTCTTTCAAGTTTTTCTATCATACTTTGTTTTCAAAATTTTGATATCTCTTTTAATTAAGGCTGTACAAAACTGTCAAAACGCTGTAACTACGGCCTTAGCACGCCAAAACATTGCAACTACAGTCATGACTGTCTTACGTTCCAGCAGAACGCTGCAAGTATCACTTGCATCGTTTTGGTATCGCTATAGTAATTATATTTAAAGCGCGTAACACGACAAAACGCTGCAAGTAAACGACAAAAGCGGCAGTAATATTGATTATCTTTACAGAGAGTGAGATTAAATGTTTCCAGAGTAGTTTACCTACATAATTTAAAAAAAATTACAGTCTGCATACACTCGTGTATGACTTTGAGAAAATCATATTTTAAGCCGATAATTGCAATGCAAAAACAAAAACAAAATTTTGTTACTTAAAATGATTTTGATGATTTTGTAAAGACAATAAAAAACAGCAGAAAAATATAGATGTTAAGGTATTAAACGCTCCGTCCTGCACTCCATCTTCAAAACCCCGAGAGCTTTCAGCTGGAACTCCAAAACCGTTTCGATTGCCTAGGCGATGATGTGGACGTATTAAACGACGGGTTTGTGGAAGCTGTCCATAGCGCTGGGTCTAAGTTTTTTAAGGCCCAACGGACAAATAAGACCAGAAAGCTCTCAGACTCCACTCAGAAACTAATGGAAAAAAGGAGTGAACTGGTTCTACAATCCTCAGTTGATGCGACTTTATACCGGCAGCTCAACAGACAGATCTCAAAGTCCCTCAAACGCGATATGCACCAATTCCGTTCCAAGTGTATAGAAGAAGCCATGGAGCGGAACAAGGGCTCTAAAGTTTTTGCAAGGGATCTGTCTGTTGGGCAAAGCCAGCTCGCCAAATTAAAGACTGAGGATGGTAAAATCGTCACATCCAAATCTGAGCTGCTGACTGAGATAGAGGGTTTTATGGACAGCTGTACACGTCAACTAGCAGACCCAAAGTTGATCTAGCGAAGACCTCAGAGCTAGACTGACCCGACACTACACAGAAGACATCCCGGACATCAGCCTGTGCGAGATTAGAATGGCTCTTGAACAGCTCAAAAATAACAAGGCACCTGGGGAGGACGGAATTACAGCTGAGCTTCTGAAGGCGGGTGGTAAACCGGTCTTTATGGCCCTTCAGAAGTTGTTCAATTCCGTCTTACTGGAAGGGAGAACGCCAAAGGCATGGAACAGAGGTGTGGTGGTACTGTTCTTCAAAAAAGGTGACAACGCTTTATTGAAGAACTACCGACCCATATCACTTCAGAGCCATGTCTATAAGCTGTTTTCAAGAGTCATTACGAATCGTCTTGCACGCAGGCTTGATGACTTCCAGCCTCCCGAACTAGCCGGTTTCCGAAGAGGCTTTAGTACCGTAGACCACATCCATACGCTTCGCCAGGTAATACAGAAGACCGAAGAATATAACCTGCCCCTCTGTTTAGCGTTTGTGGACTACGAGAAAGCCTTCGATTCGATCGAAACCTGGGCAGTACTACAGTCTCTCCAATGGTGTCAAGTCGACTACCGCTATATCGAGGTATTGAAGTGTTTGTACGAGAGCGCCACAATGTCAGTCCGACTCCAAGACCAGAGCTCGAAGCCTATTCTGCTGCAGCGGGGCGTTAGGCAGGGAGATGTCATCTCCCCTAAGCTGTTTACCGCTGCACTGGAGGATGTCTTTAAGACTCTGGACTGGAGAAGGCTGGGTATGAACATGTGCGGCGAGTACCTCACTCACCTTCGATTCGCTGACGATATAGTAGTCTTGGCTGAGACCTTGGAGGACTTGAGTACTATGCTCGTTGACCTCAGTAAAGCCTCCGAGCGAGTTGGTCTTAGGATGAACATGGATAAGACGAAAATCATGTCAAATTCCCATGTAGCACCAACTCCCGTAATAATCGGAGACTTTACACTCGAACTTGTAGACGAATATATATACCTAGGACAAACTATCCAGTTAGGTAGGTCCAACTTCGAGAAAGAGGTCAATCGTCGAATCCGACTCGGTTGGGCAGCGTTCGGGAAGCTACGTCACATATTTTCGTCCAATATTCCGCAGTGTTTGAAGACGAAAGTCTTTAATCTGTGTGTGTTGCCAGTGATGACATACGGTACTGAAACGTGGCCGCTTACAATGGGCCTCATAAGAAGGCTCAAAGTCACCCAAAGGGCAATGGAGAGGGCTATGCTAGGAGTCTCTCTGCGTGATCGGATTAAAAATGAGACCATCCGCAGCAGAACCAAAGTAACCGAAATAGCTCTCCGAATCGCTAAACTGAAGTGGCAGTGGGCGGGGCACATTGCGCGTAGAACCGATGGCCGTTGGGGCGGGAAGGTTCTTGAGTGGCGGCCACGTACCGGAAGGCGTAGCGTGGGTAGGCCCCCCACAAGGTGGACTGATGACCTGGTGAAGGTCGCAGGAGTCCGCTGGATGCGGGTGGCGCAGGACCGGTCATTGTGGCAATCATTGGGGGAGGCCTATGTTCAGCAGTGGACGTCTTTCGGCTGATGATGATGATGAAGGTATTAAGCCATAATAATACTTTATTTCCAGATGAAATGAAAATTAAACAACCACCGAATTACGGAATAAGTAATCTAAAGGTTGTTGATAGAGGTTCAAATAGCATGCATGTCAATAACAACTATGTTGCAAGAGAGTTGGTTCTGATAAATGCATTTAAAAAAGCGCTGATTAACATCCTGAACATGAACATCCAAAATGGGTTCAACAATTATTTGATCGACAGTTTCCCAAAACAAGGCTGCAGAAGAGGAATAATGCAAATAATAGTACATTACATCAGAGGCCGGGAATCCGTTTTCACGCCGAGGCATGTGTAGTGCTTTTCTCAAACATACAAAGAAATAGGTACAAAAAAAAATGAAAATGTTGTCGAAATTAAAAAAAGTTACTTTGCAGGCGTAGACCTGAAAAGTGTTATGAAATTCCATTTCCATCCCAGTAAGTTACTGCGCCCTAAAAGCTATATTCTAAGTGGTGGTGAATGTAACATTTCAATTTATGACATCAAACTATTCTCAAGAGCCATTAAAACCGGTCACTTTCAATGGACATGTATTGTATTGTCCATAAAATCTGACCTGTGTTTATTGCTCTTGAGTGTATTTGTTTATTTTTTAACCAAATAGCATTATTTTTTAGTTTATAATTGCACTTGTAATGTTTTGCTCTTGTAATCAACCAGTTTTTGACATAAATCCTAGTAGCCATAACATTACAACTGGAAAACTGATGTGGCAGAACAATGTAACTAGGGACTTACAGCGTTCTACCATTAGGTGGGATAAAATGTTAACGTAGAATGCTTGAGGCAAAACATTTTTCAGCTAATATTTACTGAAATACGTAAAAATATGAAAATATTATTTGCCGGCTATATAAATTAGATCGTTACATATCTACTGTGTAAAATTGATTTTTATAGCATTATATTTAATAGGTGTTTCAAAGGCCGAAGTGTTAAAACCATTAAATAAGTTTTTCTCAAAACTACATTTTAGGACTTACAGCGTTCTACCATTGGACGGCAGAACAGTGTATACTGTATAAGTCCATATTATAGGATATATTCATAGTTATATTCATAGTTTAAGTGCACAGACTTACAGACAATAGATTAATTAATCACTCACTACATCTATAAACAACTCTTTTCTTGGTAAATGTTGTGTCATTTGTTGTATCAACAGTACTTTCAAATCCCCTTTTGATTTCGGTTTGTAGTACCTAGTAGTATGCAGTAGAATCTAAAATATGTAAACAAATATGCCTGACTTCCCATAGTATTTGACGTCTTTGACACATATCATGTGTTATGTTCGGAATAATAATAATAATCATTCTTATTATTTTAAAATATACTACATATAATGCCCACTATTCAAGATTTTTTTCATATTATTTTTTTGATCTACGGATCAAAAGTTAAATTTGGGGGGCATTTTATGGCGTAGCCAAAATGGCAAAAACGGAACCAATCCTTATAGATTCGTCATGTCCGTCTGTCACAGCAGATTTACTCGGAAACTATAAATGCTACAGTATTATTATTAGTACAGTACAGTGAGTATTATTATTAGTACAGTACAGTACAGTAATGAAACTAATGAAATTTGGTAAGGATATGTGTTGTATAAAACGCTACATAATTATAATACTATATTGTAAAAACTTTTGATGTAGATTATTAACGGAGTTATTAAGCAAATCCACGACAATTTTATAAGCCTAATTTTATAATTTTGAATACGAGTAATTCACTACCGTAAAACTACCCAACTATAGTCCAAAAGCTCCCAACTATGGTCCAAAACTAAGTCAAAATATCTTCGATTTAGTGTAATTTATTATATTATTGACGCAGTTGTTACACAAAGTCTCCTCATTAATGATTAAAAAACTTAGATAAAACCAAAATAAAAGATTGCCATTGATTCTTAATTACGAGTTGAACTAGTGGACCATAGTTGTAGTAGTGGACTATAGTTGTATAGTTTTACGATATTTATGAAATAAGGTTGAATGAATTCAAATTAAACTACGCGAAAATTTTTTATATCAAATAAAGGTCAGCTATGCTTGAATGGAGTGGAATAGACCTCGTCTTGCCAACTTAGATAATTATCTAAATTACAAAGATAAAATAGACGCACGCTTTTACTCGCATCATCAAACTAGCACCCACTTTACCTAATAGAAGATCGTAATATACTGAAGTACCTAATGACTTAATAGTATTGAAATTACTGCCTTACTTAGATAGCTAGCTTACTTACCTCTAAACACGGCACTTAGTATTCATGCAGTTAAGTAAGTACATAATATTATTATTGCTAATCCTTAACCAGGCGCGAAATGGAGAACATAATAGTTATTTGTTATACAAGGGTGCAAAGTTGTATTTTACCCGCGAGTATGAAATTGAAACACGAGCAAGCGAAAGGATTCTATAGTTGAACCACGAGCGAAGCGAGTGGTTCTAAAATAGAATCCTGAGCAGCGAGTGTTTTAACATACGAGAAGTAAAATACATTTGCACCCGTGTGTAACACAAAACTTTTCCCCTCACTATAGCGAGGAAACTCGAAAAAGGTAATTATTTGTTCACATTACAATCATCATCGGGTTAGTAATAACAATTTTCCAAATGCATCATGTATTTAATGCAAGATTTTGTCGCAGTAAACTTACCACGAAAAAGTAAACACAGCACGATTTTAACACATTCCTGTAGTTGCACACCAACGCCAATGCATTATTAAATCATTCTCATTCATTATTTTTACAAAATTATAACAGAACACCCTGAAAGTTGTTTAGTTTAATATTTTTATGCGTGTTCCAGTCGGTAAATAAAGATTATAACCTATAATATTCTTTGACAATGTTGACGTTGACATTTTCTGCGTTTTGTGATTGCATCTAGTCATCTTATCATCATTCACTAAAACAATTGTTACTTATGGAATTTTAGGATTTATATGTTAAAATCATCATATTATATAAAGGTTTGTATTTTACACTAAATTCTCAAACAAATTATTTAATTATCATTAATATGGAACCATTTCCATGAGCATTTTACGTTTTGTTATTCCAAAACCAAGATCATTACTTTGCCACACAAGTGAATAATATGCGTTTTTACACGTTCGTATTAAAGGATAAACGAGCACTTTACGAGCTAGTGAGGGGAAAATATATTCTATCCCCTTATTCATAAACGTTTGCTAACTTAACAAGCCGTTAATAATTGTTTGTCCGTTTCGGTCTTAACAGTGTGTCCATAAGAGCAAAAGGGACAAACAATTATTAGCGGCTTGTTAAGTTAGCAAACATTTATGAATAAGGGGGTAACAATTTTGCCAAAGGAACGCACATATTGTATTACGATATAAACAATTCTTTGATTTAAACTTTTATTTATATTGTAACAAATGGGTCATTGCAAAAAAAATACTCTGTCCAACAACCTTTCGCAGTAGTAAATGGGAACAAATATTTAAAAGTTACAGGTCCCTAATATCCTTTGATCTCTTTCACCTTTTTCAGTCCCAAAAGTTGTTACATAAAAATTATGCCGCAAAATTTACTTTTCTTTAAAGGCCAATTAATCAGCTCATCAGTTTCATCAGTTCCGAATGGAATATTTATATATGCCTGGGGAATAGTATAGTTTTTTTTTCTGATTCATATATTCATCAGAGGATTGTGAAACAGGCCGTTCATCGTGTACATTTATTAACTATCCTGTCCTGACATTTCAGACGTGCCGTTACTCCCGTGGTCGAAGGCAGACTGGCGAGAAATTACTTCTGCGTGTTTTGCGAACTACCCACATTTGATCTTGATTGGTAACTTGTACGCTAGGTTTGTCACTAGAGCTACAAACAACACTCAAAACATGATGGATGGATTGAAAACCGCAAGTTTGTTGTTGTTGTATGTTGAGAGCGTTATGGTTGGTATACATAGAAAAAAACCATTCCCAAGAACGCACAAGTCATTTCCCTTGCCGGGATTAGTTTGAACCTGGAACCTTTAGCCTCGTCGGCAGATTCACTACCACAGGCTATGGAGGCTGACAATGACAACCCTACATCACTACTCGTAGGTATGTACTTATCTAAGTACCTATCATATCTTGATCTTGACTTTTACGTTGGTAGTTAGTCTTAACCGTTTCAGTGCGGATGGCACGCCAGGCGTGTCATTAATGTTTTTAACGAATGGCGTATGACACGATAGGCGTGTCATAATATTCTATGACGTAAGGCGCGCTTGGCGTATCATGAAAAAATTGTTCGCCGCCATAGACAAAAATTTTCGAAAATGGAACACGCAACGAATCGGTTTTAACCAGTGTGCTTACCATACTAACGCGGCGACAACTCATAGCACGTCTACGCCGTATCATGAGTTTTTCCCCATACGTATCGCATTCTATCTCACTCAGGCTGCAATATTTGGAGCGAGCGCGATGACCTACTTTAGGTACGTATCGAGTAAAACTGTGAGTAAAACTTAACGTTACCAATACTGGCAAGTGGCAAAGTCATGGACGTCATGGTACATCTACAGATCGCCTGGGTCGCGTTTTATAAAGTTACATTTTACAATTTCACTGTTTGCCTCTCTAACGCACGCACACGCACGTACCTATTGGCTAGAAAGAGAGGCAAACAGTAAAATTGTAAGCTTTATAAAACGCGACCCTGGTTGATTCGCAAACGGGCATCCGTCATTCTAATGGCTCCAATGGAAAACCAATGCTGGACTGTTTACAGATCAGCAATACGCTGAATTGGAGACCATTTTGTGACACTAATTTTTATATTCGTGTTTCGTTTGTATTTAATGTGTATATCATGTTGTGTCAAAAATAAATGTTTTTTCTCTCTTTCTTTCGAATGACGCCTTCGTTGGAGTGACAAAGACAAATGCCCGAAATTTGTGAATTTAGAAGTTTGCGGTAGGCCTACCCAACAAACATATTAGCTATAACAGCAACTCATTTAGAATCCTGAGTGATATAGTAGTTTTATAAGACGCATAATAATAGTTTTAGGTGATACTATGGAAATAAACAGTCCTCTTAATACACTGGTGCTAGTAAGGTGATATAATAGACATAAGATTGCATATTGTAGCTAAAAGCTGTAATAAGGTGGTATTAACTGCCTTTTTATATGCTATGGTTACCACTTTAAGGATATTTTAACACTGGAGGTTCTTTTGGGGTGCCCATTATAACTTACTCGCGCTGTAGCTCTATAATCGTGTTATGTTTACCTTTTAGTGCTTAATGTCGCGTACAGTGTTACAAAAGCTATAAAAATAACCTTAAGCCATTTAAGAGTGGTAACATGAGTTCTTATAGCACTTAGTATTTTAGCGATACAACAGACATAATTTTCCCTGTTAAATCACTTAGCTTTTTAGAGCTTGAAGTGCTATAACAGCGGTATGGCCGTAGCTCTACAAGAGTGTTTACGTGAACATTATTACCACTTAAAGTTATTTTTAACGCTTTGAGGTATAAGATACCTCACTCTATAACCTTTAATGGTTATCGGGAATACATTTAAAGCTGTCAGTTCTACTGGAGATAAAATTATCACCTTTAGAGTTAATCATGTCTTTAGAACGTGAAACGCCATTTTTGTTTACAAACAAATACAAAAAAATGCTTAAAATATTGTAATAAAGCAGCAATTGTTAAGGTAATTGTTCTAATATTACAATATCTAGTATGTGTAGCATAACCATTCACAAAACTAAAGATTATAATTAACTTACTTACCAAACATAACCTAGGCTACAGTACTTTTAGCATACCAAATTTGTTAAAACTTGTAAATTTACGAGGCGCTTGAAAATTGAGATGTAAAATACCACATACAATGACAGAAAAGTAACAACCGCATTAGAATTTTGGTTGAATTCACTAATACGCGTCGTGAAACTTTGTGTACTCAACTGGTAATGATTTCACAATCCATCAAGTCGCCATTACAAACAATCTTCATTGCACACAACACAAACCGAATGAAATCGTATTAAATATTTTGACATTTAAAACTACACAAACGATTATAAGCTATAAAAGATTCCATATTGCGACGCACAGCGATTATTTTCACTATAGCAGTGTTCTTGTAACACTTTAAGTGATACAAGATGACATTTTACGCGGTTATTAGAACTACAAGCGAAAATACTGCTACTCTAGCCCTTTATTATCACTCCCGGCAACAATTATCCCTATAGTAGCACTATTGTATCACTAGTTTATCACTATTGCGCATAAAGTGAACCACTATAGAACTTCGAGCTCTAACGGCGGTGCCTATTTGCGCCTATAAGAGAGTTATAGCGTGCTATATCGCTAAATTTTAGGCCACACTATCGCTATCAGTGTTTAATCGAAAGAATATACAGCTTTTGTAGAACTAGTTTTATCGCTAAAATGTTAGTTGGGTATAGTAGGCTGTGTGGAATCGCGCCGATTCGTTGCAAAATTGCGACCGCACGGAGACCTCCGGCCGGCCATCAACGTAACAATGCATCCTATCCCGAAATTCTTGCGCTTACCTATCTAGGTGCATTCAAACCAAAAGAGCAATCGCTATTCTAACCCCCCACTCTACGAAATTCGATCGTTACACAAAACGTGATTGGTTGATTGATTTCGTAGAACAGGGGATAGAAGAGCGAATGCTCTTTTGGTTTGAACGCACCTTAATTTGTTTCTATACCATTAGTGAGTAGAACACAAAAAAAGTAAAAAATCCTATTTTTTTTTTATTCCGTAATCATAATCGCCCACTTTTAGAACACAATATTAATTTAATTACCAACTTAAAACCCTTAAGTTATTGTTAAAATAATTGATATTTATTAGTATTAACATAAAAATATATCTGCGAACGTGATTCACGATATGTGTCAAAGACGTCAAATGCTATTGAAAGTCAGCCATATTTGTTTAAATTTTTATTAATTCTACAGACGAATGGTATAGTTTGATTGTTTATCTATCGTAGAATAGTACGGTCAAATCGTACATCATTTTAACCTTAAACTCGCAAATCAAATAGTATCGTTGCATTTTTGGTATGTTGTTTAGACACCACAGGGCAGTATAAAACCACATTTTGCAAGCAAAAAAAAGTTGTGCTAGCTGCGTAGTACGTGAAAAACTGCGAAATTTACGGCCATTTTTTAGTATCTGATTTTTTTTTAAAACGTTACGTTTTTGATTTCACATGTTATTAAACGTTTAAAGATTAATACATTTCGAACAAGTTGAGCTAACATGCATTACCGTAGATCTTATAGTTTCAGAGATTCAAGACTTTAAAAAGTACTCCTTTTTGTAAACTAGATAAAATGTTGTGTTTTGCTAACGTTTTCGGCTTAATA
>JALPQI010022221.1:0-22854 GCA_025490895.1 Thaumatotibia leucotreta
AAACTTGCTACCCAAAAACAAATAAAGTCTTCTTAACAGTCCAGATTACAGCCTGTATGACCAAAATTTCGAGTCAAAAATCAATAAAAATTGCGACCCCTAATGCAATGATGGATCGAACCGTACTTATCTGCCACCGACATCGCTGACCAAACACCCATTTTCACTTCTTTTGTTGTCACTACCATACTGTTACCTGACAGATCTCCAACCTTATTTCAAGGCAATAAGGTCTACCTATGGTCAGTCAGCATTGCTGTTTGTACACGCGTAAGCTGTATTGTGTATAGTTGATAACCAAAAAGACTTAAATGACTTAAGAATATATACCAAATATGACTTAACTTCTCTTAGCGCCCCTAGTTCGGAGTTAAATGAAAAGAGTTTTCATCGATCATAGTTGCGATTAAGCGGTAATGAGATTAGCTGTTGCGTAAATAGATTAGTGTTAGAGCATTTTCGGACGATAGATGGAAACTCATTAACTAAATAGATTGTCCATTTAATAATATTTATTAAGAAATAGACTTAAATAGTTTACTACACATTTAGTTTCGGTAATTATGTTATGAACATGTAATTTCTTTGTAAATATATCTTCTTTGCCGATGAATGATTAAATTTAGACACAGTTCTCTTTGAACTGTTCTTCAAATACCTATGTGTCTGTAATTAAATAGATATAAAATGTACATTACCAACCTATTGAAGTAGTGTCGACAGCAAAATTATTAATATCAAAGTTTGTACAAAGTTCTACATGTCGTTTTAAAACATAGGCATCGTTAAAAAAGTTACCCATATAATATTAAGACCCAATTTTCGACACCCGTCTTTCAATTTTCTTGTGGTAACATTATGATTATAAAATGTCTATTATTCCTCGCCTCGACGATTAGTTGCATTTCTTTTGTATGTATTATACATTCCTTTTTGTGTTACATGACTATAGGATACGATCAACTCATAGTTTTCTACACCACATTAAAATTAACATAAAATAACACAAATTCGTCATCGAATCGAACGATTTTCCCATATTTCCGTGTCAAGACGCCATACACCGTGACGGTCCCCAACAACAGGCAAAGACGGAGTGTCCTGTATTTATCGTCGACTCGCACGCAGAGCTGTGATGAAGTGCGTTGGTGTCGCGTGCTCTATACAAAATTTGGTGGCTCTAACACAAAAGGCTGTATGTACATTTACAGTCTATTTAATAAGGGTCAGGGTTATTTTTTCCATAGTAAAGCCTGTAAGTATGGTGACTTTCAACAGCTTTTGTAAAACAGCAATTATGCTGATATTAAATAGACTTTTAGCAAACGCAAATTGTTTGCTGAAATCGCGAAACGTCTAGTTGAAGTAAGTAATAAAATAAGTAAAAAAGTTTTAAGTTAAACGGCTTTTATTGCACCAAAAACTAGAAAATAAAAATTAAGTAGCTATAACTAATCGTAGATGCTACTTTCTGTAGATTACTCACGTGAAACTATTATCACTGTAGTCTTCCCAAATCGGATGCTGAAAGCCACGTTTAGCCTCTATGTCAGTGGATTAAGCGTTACCTAATCGGAAACTTTTACCAAACTGAAATAAAAACGTGGGGCGTCAATTGTGATTAAGTCACTATAGTTATTTAAGAACACATAGAAATCAAGACAGCAATAGTGTAATAAGTTTTGTTCTGGCCTTGATAAAAGCTATTTACCTCTGTAGAAGTGATGGAACAGATGGATGATTAATTGCAAAATTATTAAAGCTACAATTACATATTTTGAACTTGTATTGTATGTTTCTTTATAATAACGCCCCACGTTTTTATTTTAGTTTGGTATAAGTTTCCGATTAGGTAACGCTTAATCCACTGACATAGAGGCTAAACGTGGCTTTCAGCATCCGATTTGGGAAGACTACAGTGATAATAGTTTCACGTGAGTAATCTACAGAAAGTAGCATCTACGGTTAGTTATAACTACTTAATTTTTATTTTCTAGTTTTTGGTGCAATAAAAGCCGTTTAACTTAAAACTTTTTTACTTATTTTATTTTCAAGTTTTTAGTACAATTGTTAAGTTAAGCAGGCAGGTTACGCAGGCCCGACGGCTCACCCTACGCGACCCACTCACGCTGTCACTCTATCAGCTGGAGGGCCGCAGGCCCGACGGCTCGCCCTACGTCTAATCACTCACGCTGTCACCCTATCAACTGGAGGGCCGCAGGCCTGACGGCTCGCCCTACGCGCCCCACTCACGCTGTCACTCTATCAGCTGGAGGGCCGCAGGCCCGACGGCTCGCCCTTCGCGATCTACTCACGCTGACAGTCTATCAGCTAAAAGGCCGTAGGCCCGACGGCTCGCCCTACGCGATCCACTCACGCTGTCACTCTATAAGCTGGAGGGCCGCAGGCCCGACGGCTCGCCCTACGCGAATCACTCACGCTGTCACCCTATCAGCTGGAGGGCCGCAGGCCCGATGGCTCGCCCTACGCGGACCACTCACGCTGTCACTCTATCTGCTGGAGGGCCGCAGGCCCGACGGCTCGCCCTACGCGATCCACTCACGCTGTCAGTCTATCAGCTGGAGGGCCGTAGGCTCGACGGCTCGCCCTACGCGATCCACTCACGCTGTCACTCTATCAGCTGGGGGGCCGCAGGCCCGACGGCTCGCCCTACGCTACGCGATCCATTCACGCTGTCACTCTATAAGCTGGAGGGCCGCAGGCCCGATGGCTCGCCCTACGCGACCCACTCACGCTGTCACTCTATCAGCTGGAGGGCCGCAGGCCCGACGATCCCCCCTTACGCAAACCACTCACGCTGTGGTCGCTTACAATGGGCCTCATAAGAAGGCTCAAAGTCACCCAAAGGGCAATGCAGAGGCCTATGCTAAGAGTCTCTCTGCGAGATCGGATTAGAAATGAGACCATCCGCAGCAGAACCAAAGTAACCGATATAGCTCTTCGAATCGCTAAACTTAAGTGGGCGGGGCTCGTCGGTGGAACCGTTATGGCGTTAAGGTTCTCGAGTCTAACTTTCTCGGTCACGTACCGGAAGGCACAGCGTGGGTAGGCCCCCCACAAGGTGGACACATGACCTGGTGAAGGTGGCACAGGGCCGGTCCTTGTGGCAATCTCTGGGGGAGACCTATATTCACCAGTGAATGTCTTTCGGCTGATATGATGATGATGATGATTATAATTAAATCCGTATGTTTCTACCAAATATCTAAAGCAGTACTTCAAAATCTACATATTGCTAAACCTAGCGGTTGTGGCAGGCAGTTACATTGGAGTATCAGATCTGAGGAGTTGGACGTTAGTATTAAATTCGCATGTTTCTACTTAATAAGTACTAAAGAACTTCTTTAAAATCAAGATATCGAAAAAAGACAAACCTTGCGGTTATTGTAGGCAGTACTGCAGCATCAGGAGTGAGGAGTTGGAAGTCAAGATCAGGCTGTTAGTATTGGATTATGCCAAACATGCTATACTTTCATTTTCACGTACCTAACACTCTCGGTTAAGGTAAGCAGTACGTCTGCAGCATCAGGCTTTGAGGATACAAGGATACAAATATTATAGTATTGCATTGTCATGGGGACTTGATAAGAGTTCAACATTTTATTGATTTCGGTGCAGTAGAAGTGGTCGAAAAATCGATCACAAGATTTGAAGCATCGACGACAGTTGATACGCGGTGAAGTTAATAAAAACCGTTTAAAAACAGAGGAGCTGGGTATTGGCTGTTGTCTTTTATATAATAACAATAGTTGCTTTGTGATTGTTATTTCATTGTAAATTTGCTGTTTTATTATTATTTTAAACTGAAAAGCGAATTTAAGCTTCGTTTTTATCATCTAATCTTAAAAATATGTCTCTTTATATATTTGTCGTTCGATAACTTCGCAAATATAAGGCTTAAAAAAATAAACGACACCCACGGGAACAGTTGGGATGGTGACAAATGTATTTTTACTGCCGTCACCACACGGCTACAAAATCAGTACAATTGAATGTTTTTTATGAAAAATTACATCTAAACTGCATTATTTAAGGACACAGGTATTGTGTTGGCATTGGCACTTAGTTCATTTAATCTCTAAGCTATGACTGTTAAGCTTTTATACAATGACAAACACAACAGTCTATTGGCGCTTAATACCTTTTTGATTCTTAAAGTAACGCGTCTGATTTTATACACAATGTGCGAAAGGAACGGAAAGACACGTTGAAGGTTTTTACGAGTTTTGAATATGTTATTCACTTTTCTAACGGAGAACTGTGTGAGGAATAGTTAAAACAGACAAAAATGAACTTGTTTACTAAAAGACATTAAATAATATTTTCTTCGGTTACCGCGAGGATTACTCATGAAATAAAACTATGAAAACGGATAAACTCGCGTATATTAACTAATTTTAACTTCATTCCGACGTTTCGAACACTTTACAGGGTTCGTGGTCTGCGGATGACTAAAACTTTTTTTTTTTTCAAAATTATTTTAAATTTCCTTATTAATCAAAATTGTATGTTTCGGTTTAATGCATGATGATCTTAAGATGTACCACAAATGTTTTTTGAAAAGAGTTGTCCCGCTGAGTTTCTTGCCGGTCCCAATTTTGGGATACCTTCCTAACAATACAATCATACAAAGGAAGGAAATACTTCTCAGGCAGTGGCGTAGGGATAGAACCGGCGTAGATTATTTATTTATTTTTTTTATTTTTTTTGTCTCTTGTCTTCATTCTGAAAATATTTGTAATGAATAACTAGCTTAATTTGCAAATTTTGTATGTACATCCACCCTTAAAATTTATTGTCTGTGGTTTAGTAATTTTTCTTTGGTGGGTAGTTTTGTACTTATCTTTCTTATTTTGATGGAGGTAGATCTATCAAATTTCCTCCATTGTCAGTCATCCGCAGACCACGAACCCTGTAAAGTGTTCGAAACGTCGGAATGAAGTTAAAATTAGTTAATATACGCGAGTTTATCCGTTTTCATAGTTTTATTTAAAAGATATTAAGTTATGTACTCACCATATAACACTGGACTATTTACATATCGAGGATTGCTTGGTGAAATCGTTTTTTGAAATACGAACTACATATAATATTATGTCATATTATGTCACTTACGTACTGATATTTCAATGAAAAATTATTTCGACTTAGGAGTTTCGGCAGGCAACACTCGATATAATATATACTATAAATCTCACATTGTTTTTGCCTTACTGTTGATACTTATAAAAAAATAAATATAGGTACATTTTTCTTTCTTTCTTTTCTTTTTAATTACTTACATATCTTGGGACATCTTACACAAATCCACCTAGTCCCACGGTAAGCTCAATTAAGGCTTATGATGTGGGTACTAAGCGATGATATACATAATAGATGGAGACAGACAAATCATAGTATTGCAAGAGTACATCAATATTTTTTCTTGACTGTATTAGGTAGACATGTTTGTGTTAAAAATGTAATTTTGTCAACGTCTTTTAAAACTCGCCTTTAGATTTCTGACTATACTTAATTCTGACATACTAATTAAGTAATGTCAGAAATCTAGGCTTCAGTAGTCGTGTCAGGGCTACGCATGGCTTCTGACAAAGGCACAATGTTAGCTCACTATTGTAAGGAGTGTCATTGTGTGACAACAAAAGCATTGCTAAATGCTTCGACGGGAATACTTCGCGGATTTTCTTGTTCCTGCTTCGTTTATTAAAAAACAAAGCTTTTTAAGAGTGTAGTGCTGAGAGTTTGAGAAGTTTAAAAGCACAGACAAAATTATAAATCGATCCTATTTTGCATAATTAATAAACTGCCATTAAAAGAAAATATTCGTTTCATTTGTTATATACCTGAACATGCTGAGTAAAATATTTTGGCCACTCAGATAATACCTACATGATGGTAACGAAAAGTACATGTCTAGATAGTCACTATTTTCATCGTGGCTCGTACCAATGAGTATTTCAAAAAACTTATGTACGAAATATCATTTGATATTCACAAGTGCTTTACGGTGAAGGGAAACATCGTGTGGAAACCTGCATACACGTGCGAAGAAATCCAAGGTTGTATGTGAAGTCCCCAACAAGTACTGGACCAGCGTTTGGACCACGCAAAATAGGCACGTTTGATGTCGAGTTGCGGAAAAAAATGGCCAGGATACAATACAAAACAATACAAAAAGTCACTATTTTCGGAATTCAGATTTCTGTCTAGGCTCGTGACTGATGAGCAGACATAGAAGTCACGGTAGCAATAACGCCAATTAACTCTAGGGATTTCCTTCCAATATTAAATTCATTGATAAGTTCATTCGAGATGATATTTCGTATTAGCTGATAGGTTCCCAGAAGATTTCAAATAAATACCAACTTTACCAACTGACTAATGTTTCCATATTCAATCGATTTCCATCCTAAGTAAGCTTAATCCTCAACTGCCTTACAACTGAGCCTAATTTAGGTAAAATCTAAAAAACATAACGTCAGTTAAAAGAAAGAATACGATAAAAGAATATCGAGTGGAAGGCCCTAGGTAAATTTTATTTGTACCACCTTGACCTCTATGTCATGTCCTTTTAATCTTCAAAAATATCTAAGTACGAGTAGGTATGCAATGCATACTATGCATGGTTAAAGAAATGATTAAAAGCATTCGAAATGCGACAACTTAAAATGATGGTTCGATAAATAGAGATCTCCATTACGGACTCTTCAAATTTAGTTCATCACTGTTGTCCTACGATAAACACGACATTGCAAACCAATGGAGCGCGTGCGACCATTACGAGAACCGTGGCAACCATGTATCCCATAGATAATCCCCGAACCGACCCCCCAATATTAACCCGTCCGAGTTAACGGCTCCACTATCGCTCATGTGCACATGCGACTGACAGAACTGTTATTACGTCATTAATAAAATTACAAAACTCTGGCCCCATGTGCTCAGTTTAGAGCCCATTTCGCTAGAAGGGTTGTCTTAATTAAATTTGGACGATTCTCCCATTTATACGTTACTTGACAATGACCTGAATTGAGTGAATTAAGTTGAAACACGTTCGTTATCGGTAGCTACAGGCGTGATGCACGCATATGTGGATTGAATTGTCCTGTGGTTTTCTAATGGACTTTCCAGTTGTGAAGTAATAACTCTTAATGTAATGACTTGCGATTCTTCATTTACCGACAACACCGATCGCACAATATCGCCTTTAACGATTTTCAAAGCTCGTATATTGGCCTGCTTGCTAAATATCAGTGCATCTTCCAAAATGGTGATGTGAAGTACTAAGCTAGAATTCGATTTTCTTGCTGCAACGCATACAGAATTTTGTTATTTTGCATTATGTGCCTTTCTTATACCTACGTAAGTGTTTTTTCAACATGACGTATACCTATATCCCATTAAATGTCGTACTTTCTATTAATTTTCCTTTTATTTGTGATTTCTGTGTGTGTTGTAGCAAACTGTTAAACTGAACTATCTGACCGATCTCTACCCATTTGGCTTACTACCAAATTACACTTTCCAAGTTATACAAAGTTGGCGACACAACAATAAGTGGCTAGATTTTGTAGCGACAGATTAAAGCCGCGGTGTCGACGACGAGCCCCTATTACTCACAACTTGACGGCATTAAAGTTTTGCGACGGCGAAATATGAGGACAGCTCACAAATTCACCTAAAATTTAAGTTTCGGCGCGGAAGCCATTTTGCTGTTGCATACGATTAAATCTTACAGGTTTTGTCGTTTTGTGATTTATTTGAAAGCTTTTGGAGTTGTTACTGTATGTTTAGCAACAGTTACATAATAAGACTTTTTGAAATTCAGTTAGGAAATAAAGGTAACGGCTGTGACGTCACATGTAAAAAGTTTATGTGTGTTGTATAGTTCAGAGGCTCTATCCTTCTTTGGAGAGGTCGAACGCGGCTTGCAGGAGAGGGGTTTGGAACCCCGCTTTGGATGATTCCTGGGCAGAGGCTGGCTATCGCAGTTCAACGAGGCAATGCTGCCACTGCCAGTGTTATGGGCACCTTTGCACCCGGGGCTACACGGGGAGGGCTTTTTAATTAAAAAGTGTGTGTTGTTGAATTGTTATTTGTTAGTTTGTAAGTGAAATTATATCAAAAGTTGTATAGATATTTAAGTTTTTATTTAAAAACTTGTAACGGAGTTTGTTAGAACTACCGATATAGAGTTCAAACTTTTTAGTCGTTTTTGAACAAACATTATTAGCAGCTTTAAGAGTAATATATATAGCAGGCAGCTAGAATGTACAGGTACTCAAAAAATTATGTATATAAAGTATAATCCTTTTACTGACTAGTTTCTCAAAACTTTTGGAAAGGTACATTTCTAAGTTTTTAAGATTTTTTTGTATTTTCCAATGAGGGTTTTCTCTAAAACGTATGCCACTTGTTGGCGCCACTTAGCCGTAAAGTCTTGCCAAGAAACACAATTATCTAGCCCCAAAGAAAAACTATAACTAGAAGGTTTTTTTATATAATTTTATTAACTCATACAAAACATTTAAACACGAAACTATAGGCACTCTGAAAATTTTGACAAGTTTCTGGACCTGACGCCTCAGTCCTGCCACCCTGGTGAACGTCATTTCAGAATACCCTCATTGACAGTAGTTTAGACAATTAATTCAATAGGAATATGGTGATATCTACAAAAACCAGTGATTCTTGGAGACTACTGGCGCAAAAAACGTTGAAGGTGATTTTCGAAGTATATATTTTCATACGAAATCAAGTCCATTTTCGTCAAAATAATGTCTGATTCGTAAAAGTGTATCAGTATAATCTCTTATAAAAATCAGGGGATATTTCCAGAAAACCGCAAGAGCCTCGTATGAATGGATTAAACTATTAAAAAAGGTAAGAGATCCGATAGAAGCCGACGGAGGGTGCGATATTAAAAGGTGCAGAAGTGTTGGCCTGAAAGGCTCTGCACCTCGCTCACTTAAGCACAGTATTAAGGGCACTTGGGACGTAAGGCCGTATATTATCGCTGCCTTTTACTACGGATCTGAGGGTTATAACACGTTTTGCTAATTTCCTAGTTTCACCTTTGGGTGAGGTAAGGATTTTAAAGATAAGTGGTCTGGTGGAAGATGGCATCATATCTACATCTTTACGTGATGGTATAATTAAATATCATGGGACATGTTTACACAAATCGATCTAGTCTCACGGTTAGCTCCATAAAGGCTTGTGCTATAGGTACAGTCCGTCACCTATCGTATCTTGAGTTATGAAGGCTGCAAAAGGGTGAATATCTGAGCGTAACAACCGCCTAATTTTGGTGGCATCCATCAGGTTTGCTGAAGTTTTTAGTCCTTACAATATGCTACATTGTCATTTGAAAGGAGGCACGGTACCTTATACAAATGACGAAGTATAACATTGAGACGTTTAGAAACTTCGGCAATAATGATGCCACCACAATTAGGCGGTTGAAAATCTCAGATATTAACCCAAAAATATCTGTAACAATTTATTTTTACTGGCATAGTTTACACATATTTTGCGGTCTTCATAGTAAATATTTACCCCCCTATTCATAAACGTAACAATTGTTTGTCCCTTTTGCTCTTATGGACACATTGTTAAGATCGAAAGGGACAAACATTTATTAGCGGCTTGTTAAGTTAACAAACGTTTATGAGTAAGGGGGTTAGTCACTACTATCAAGGACGCAAAATATATGATAATTACGCGACGCCTCTGGTGTTGCGGATGTCCATGGGCGACGTTAATCGCTTTCCATCAGGCGATTCGTCTGTTCGTTTGCCACCTATAGCATAAAAAAAAAAAAAAAAAAAAATAGTAAAAATCAGATTGTTTGAGATAGTTTTTTTATACGTGAGTTAACCTTTTAATTATATTTATAGGCACATAAATATCTTGAGACATCTTACACAAATCAACTTAATCCCACGGTAAGCTAAATTAAGGCTTGTGATGTGGGTACCAAGCAACGATACATATAATAAGATAGATACAGATAGATACTTAAATACATAGACAGCCATGACCAAGGCACAAATATTTGTGATAAATAAATACAATAATGCCCTCGCCGGGATTTGGACCCGGAACCTCCAGCTTCGTAGGGAGGATCACTACCAACTAGGCTACGGAGGGTGATAAAACATGTCTCACAAAAGTGTAAGTAATGACTAATCATTTTAAAAATGAAATATATTCCTATGCATACATAAGTATGACTGGCATATTATCTGAAGCAATTACCCATCAAACTCCAACAAAAACTAATTGATTTCAAAATCCCAAACAGATCAGATCGACGTTGATTTCGATTAAAAATCATCATGTAACCCGCGCACGATTTGGATAACACCCATTAATTAAACGTCAAATGATCCAAATCACCCGAAATCCACTCGTCGGGCTTAGCGAAGCTTTTATCGAAATTGACGGAGTTGAAAAACACCACACCTTTCCTGTCGGAATCATATTTGAGCAATTATCGGAAACAAAACTCCCCTCCGGTGGTGACGCAACTTAATTTGCCAATTATGATCTAATTGAATTATTTGCCAAGCCCGAGTGGACATCCTTTCCAAAATATTGTTCTGGGTTTTAGCATGGGTGTTTTTGACTGCATTTTGCTAGCACAGTCAGCATGAAAACTAAAACGGGACCTTTTTTCCTTTGGAATACTTTTCTGCGATTCCGGTGTCGGCCTATACCTATACCTGCCGCAAAATAATCTGGCGACTGAAGGCGTCTTGATATCTACGTTACACTTGTTAGTTCCACGTCAGAGTGAGAGAAATAGCAGTATGCTCTCAGTCGCCACATAGTTTTGCGGCAAGTATAGCAATGTACAAAGTTGCAAAACATTCTCAAAATTGCGGGAATATACTCGGAAACCGAGAATTTTCATGAGAATTTAACCTCCTGCCTACATGTGTCCTACCCAAAGGACATTAACTTCAATAGATTTTTAAACTCTTTGTCAATTAGACAAATTTCCAATTTGATTTGGCAAATTTTGACGTAATGTAGGCACGAGGTTAAGAGTAAGTTCTCACTGAGAATGTTTCCAGGAGAACTGTGAAGAGTGTTGTGAAGAATATTGTATTACACAATTGAGTAAACAAGGCATAAAATATACCTTAAAAGGCATGTCTATACAACGGTTTCGGCATGATTAGATTGCTTGTAAAATTTAAATTGCCGAGTACATTCTCTATAGATATACATCGCAATACCCGAGATTTTATAATAATATTATAAAACGTCTCATATTATGAGACATTTTAATACAAATTCAAATAACTTTAAAAGTATTTAACTCCCCCAAAACCTTCACTCGTATATTTTGGGAATGGTCGTAATGGAACACACCTGCCAAACAAATTGAAAAAAATATATATCTAAAATGTATTTTTATTTTTAATACATATTTATTTTCAAAACTATCTAAGTTTGACCCTTGTGGCATTGTACCGAGGATGCTGGCGGCATTTCCTCGCTGTGTCGCAATATTGATGCGTTGTGCGAGGAAGTTGCCAGTTCATCGGTCTTTAGTTAAGTCAACCAGACGTTTCCCGATCTCAGCAAACAATTTGCGTGCGCTTTTATTTAATTAAAACTTACCCCTTTATTCTTAAATCTAAAAATTCTTATTTAAACGATAAGCAGAACTTAATCGCGTAAATTTAGGTACTCGTACGTCAAACATAGTCCTGGCGTTTCGGGCATAACGTTACACTCGTGGTCACAGGCAAACTGAAAACATCAGTATTATATTTTTTTACGTAAGTGGGATTAAGTCCCGTTCATCGATAAAATATGACTAATAGTCATATATGACTGAAAAATTAACCCTTTAACGGGCAAGACTCGAAAAAATCGTGGGTTCAAGCCTCAACGCCATTATATAGTACGAAAAATTCTATATAAAAAATAAATACAAAAAGATAGTGCTATAGGGTGGTCATTTTTGAGAGCGGTGTCCTAACAAAAAACGAAGAATTTTCCATTTCATCTCAATATTATATTAAAAGTTACGTCTTCGAAAAACTACCGATTACTTTACTTTTGTAGGTTATTATATGATCATTTTATTAATTCTTGAAATGAAAAATCTGCACATCCGAAACCTTGTCTTTATATATGAAATAATGTCATTTTTGCTAAAAAATTAAATAAAACTTCAGACTACTACGTAGGTACCTAAACAAACGTTGTGAATACCGATTTCGCTTCACATTTTTGAGTACAAAATAAGAAAAACAGTATCCTTTATAAAAATAACTCAAAACAATATTTATCTATGAAATAACCTAATTTTTGTATCCAAGCGAATACAATTGGTCCTATCCAAATACTGGTTTATTTATTCTTCTCTAGGGACGAAAAAACGTGAGTCGTGAATTCTGCGTATTCCGAGAGCTTGATCAGTTAACTTTTAAAGCTCATTAAAGTAGATGGTGCATTCGGTGTAAATTTCTGGGCGGAAAATTAAAACGACACCCCGGGCGCGCGTCCTTCATAGTCTTCATACCTCACATTCGCAGCCCGTGACACAAATTACAGAAGGTTTTTAGTTTATTTTTAATAAAGTAAGTAAAGGTTATGAGAAATCCAATTCCCTTTACATTGTGTTGAATTTTATAAAAAATGCCAATTGTACCTATAGCAAAATAATAATATTTGTGTTATTAGTATGACATAAATAACCGCTGACTAAGTGTAAGGCCAGCAGGCCTGTGCAAGACGCTATTCGGCAATCTTATACGACAAGCGATAAGTCACGTGACTATATTAATGTATAAAAATGAGTTGTTAATGTTTCTCACCAGTTTACTTATAATGTTCACCCGCTTTCACTAAGGCTACTCGGCTACCGTTCTGTCTCACGCGCGCCCGCCACGCTTCACGCGCCGCCGAACGCTCGGCGCCGAGCGTCTACTCAGCTATGCTATTCTCTTATTCACACATGCGACACTGCGTTCGTCAACGAGCTCGTCGTCGAGACAGCCTTGTCTAAAATTCTAGCTATTTTTATTTCACATTAGGAATCGAGGTTGTGGGCGAGTTCGTCGCTGTTTTTCGTTAGAGAATACGAAGTTCGTACATTAAACGTCAAACTCTCGACGCAGTGTAGTTCCAGCTCACGCCGCATTCGTCACCGAGCACTAGAGTGTCGTTTATAGTACATTACTACCGAGGCCGGGAAGTGGCTGGTTGCCGGCCGAATATATGTAGACGGCCGAGCGAAGCGAGGCCGGATAGTATTCGGACGGCAACCCGTCACTTCATGGCCGAGGTATGTATAATGCTTTTCTCAAACATGCAATGAAATGAAACAAAAAATGTATCTTTTTTCTAAGAAATTATAAGTAAACTACATAACTAAGTCTTTGAAACACAACAAAAGTCAAATACGACACCGACACCTCATTTTTTTTTAAGATTGACCTGTTTGAAAGTTGCAAATTTTAACTTTTAAAAAGCGGTATCAGACGACGCGGTCGGTTGGGTCCAATTAATCGCATGCGATGATCGGGGCCGACGGATCGCGCCGTATAATACTGTTTTGTAAATATTATTTTGAGTAGTTATTGTACATTTATTTTAAATTATATAATTTAAATACCTAATTATAACTGCAAAAATTTGCCAATCATTTTTTTTTATACTAATATTACTTACAGATAATTATTGGCTAAAAGCCAAGATGCCAGGTCACCACCGTATGTCAAATGAAAATTAAAAAAAGAGGCACTTGCCGGCCTAGGCCGGCAACGAGGTACTTCCCGGCCACTTTTTAGGCACGTAACTACAACATTTCATTGCATGTTTGAGAAAAAGTACATTAGTGAATACCATTTTTAGGCTCGACGCTGCCGCAGCGCTGACACAGCGCTGACAGCAAGGCGGTTTCCTTAGTGAATAACACTGCAGGCCTTACACTGAAGGCTTTTACCCCCCTATTCATAAGCCGATAAGTATTGTTGGTCCCTTTTTAACTTACAGACATATTGATAAGACAGAAAGGGATAAACAATACTTAGCGACTTCCTAAGTTAGGAGACGTTTATGAATAAGGGAGATAGTGTTTAAGATTATAGTTACTGGTCGTAGCATTGTGTCTATTATGATGACGCTGCTGCCCATCGTCAAAAAAACCGTATTAAAATTAAACGTTTTTAAGATATCTGCGGAGCCCTTTACTATACGTCCCATTGCTTATTTTAGCATAATAACTTAATTACCAACGTATTTATATTCAAAGAACTTTACTGTAGAATAGTTTTTTCCTTACCATTGCATGGTGCAAAAAGCGCAACATTCCTTCACTAATGACCTGACCTGCTGTTGTTTTTGCGTTTACGATATACACCGTCCATTGAAAATATGCAAAACTGGGACGTAAGAGAAAAACTTCCGCGCTTTTATACGTTAACTTGGTTTGAAAAAAAGTTTATCGGTTTCACGGATATGAGCTGAAGCTTTTTTTAATGCCAGTTTTGCAGTGAGCTACAGCTACGGGCGTTTTTGCAAAATTCTGTAAAATCTGTGCATATTTAGCTTGAAATAAAAAGCTTTGATAGTCAGCGAGATACGAGTAGCGCATGAGAGATGTGTGTATAAGGTTTTAGTTTAGAATTTTTCACTTTATTCTAAACTAGGGAACCGCCCGTATTTGCACGGGTATAATACTGATATTAAAACCTTTGTTGTGAAAGACTCTACGAACATATAATACATGGAAGCCGCACGCCATACTAAATTGCCTTCCAAAAACAGTCCTGAATTTTAGTTGATAACTGTCACCCCCTCTTCAATGCATCACGGTAATTAATTTCAATGTCAACCTATAAAAACTTAAACCGCGATTTAAAAATAGTTGTGATTGGTCCATCAAAGTTTTGATTGGCTATATTCTATATACATTATTAGTCAAAGACGTTGCGCCGAAATATGCGCGGTGTTAAGAAAAGTTCTGTGTCCTATCCATCTTAGCACAATTGAACAATTGGTTTTGGGGGCATATTTGAACTGGCGTTAGACGTCCATGTTATATTATGATCGCAGGAAAGACTATATTCAAATATTGAAAAAATTCAGTCTCATAATCCGTAGCGTTATTTTAATAGTACATTGTGCATCTAGGGAGATAATTACGATATTACTAACGAGAATATTAGAAGCCTGACGACGTAGGAGGGCTTTTAATTACTCGAGTTAGTATGCCTCTTACCAACCGTGATGCATACAATGTTTTTCATCACACTTGCGTACAAAAAATAAGTTGTAAGGTAAATTTCCTAATGAATTTCACTTTTCTGTTACTCCCGCGATGCATGCAAGTAATGGCGCGCTTAAAAAGTAAATGTGATGAAGAAATATATAAGCATAATTAAATTTTATACTAGATATAGTGACGAGCAGATAAAATTTTGTCGTTTTGTCTTTACAGCTATAATAGAAACCCCATATTGCGATGCCACTAGTCTACAGAAATATGTAAAATTGTTGCTTATAATATTAAAAAAACACCAAAACAAAATCTGTCATTGCCCTTGTACCTAGTTAAAGTATCGATCCGATGTTCTTCGAATCAACTTTTTTCTGTCTGTTATTGCCATGGTTACGGTAACCTGAGTCACGCTGGTTTTATAAAAATCAGGCTACTTAATTAATGCAAACATGCATGTAATCCATGTTTTATTGCCCATTAAGTAAAGCTATTGACACCATAAAATTATGTTTGTGGGTGTACCAACTTTATTCTGTATATTATTGCCATGATTACGGTTCGGTTGCCTGAGTCACGTTGGTTTTATGCAAAATTATGCTTCTTAAACTATGCAAACATGCATTTTTCTGGTGTTGTTTATTCTGTTACTTAATGGGCCACCTACAAACATGCAAAACATGCATGTTTACAAAATTTAAGTGTCATACTCATGACTCAGGCGACCGTAACCATGGCAACAACAGACAGAAAAAAGTTGATTCACCCTCGTATATACTTCGTTTTATTTAAGATTAGAATTATCTGTCAAACGGGTGAACAAAGAAGCAGTGGTCGTAAACCTTCCTTCTTCGATTTCGGCCGATACCACTGAATTTCTCGGAACTTATGTATATACATATCATTTGACATTTACCGATAGCTGAACGCATAGTTTTCACATTTATTATTAATTTGTTGGCAAAACTGTATTAAAAAAAAGTTATAAGTGTTTTATAAGCAAGATGGCGGCAATTTAGAAAAAAGATATAAATTGAAAGTTTTCGTTTAGTGTTTGGCGGTTTTTAACAAAGTATTTTTTTTTTATTTGTAAGTAATATCGTACCGATTTTACATTTACTGAATTTAATGAAGTTTACAGTCTAAAATTTAACAATATTTGCATATTTAATCTGGCTTACATTATGCACTCCCAATACTTTTAAAAGTCATGCATTTAAGGATTGAAACTATCGGTATAAAAGCGGACACGGTGTTATAAAGACTAAGCAGATAACAACACTAAGACAACCCTACGCATCGGCAACGTCGTTTAGTATTTGTCGCCATTATAGGCGGTCTGGGACGCTCTAATGTAGTTTGAATTTCGTAACAAATTAGAAAATAAAACTCAGATGACATACATAGTTTTATTCACTGTCAGTGGAAGAGTCCGAGGACTCGGAACCACCAACGTTTATAATATTTTTTTCTACAGTGTTATCTATTACATGTCATTATCTAATTTCATTTAAAAAAATATATTCTTTTAAAATGTTATATACCGTAGCCAACGATATGCCAGCAGTCTCAGCAGTCTTTTTCACACGTTCCGATTTAGTGGGATATTCCTTTCTATGGCACATTTCTTAATTTGTAAATATTCACCACCATCCGCTTTTCACTGGTAGTCACAGGATTTTGCTTTCATCCATTTTAAATGTGCACCAACAAACAAAATATCTAAATAGATCAACAATTAATAACGAAATTGAACAAAAACGATAACAACAATCTTTAAGTAAGCTAACAGCAATATAAAACAACCGACTCAACCGACAACAATATGAAGTCGAATGACAGACAGTGACATTTTAAAATTGTGTGAGAACTCTGCCTCTTTAGGTTTTTTAATGTACAACCTTTCCATGAAAAATTGCAAACGCAATTTATTAAAATTATTATCTTTTCATCTTAGAATATAAATTAACTAACATTATGTTTCTTATCTGTTCACAACACTGAGTAATGTGTATTAATATAGCATGATAATAAATTCGTGATATTTAATAACTCGTATTTAATGTTCGATCCGCAGAATTTGCCTGTAAAAAAACCTTATATCTCGTTCTGCAAAGGTCTTTCTAATGCTAAAAAAAACGAAGTATAGTTTAAGTAGCACAATTTTGCCTAAGCCCCGCGTGACGGAATAGGAACTAATAAGCAACGGCTTCTAGGTAGGAATCTAGAAACTGTTGTTTATTAATTCTTATTTAAATGCAAACGACACAAAACAAAAGCATTCATTCAGTATGGCCCAGGAATTTCGAACCCCTACCATCAATGCCTAGATATAACTCTGCACCGCAAGGTGACGGCAGTAAATAGTAGGTACATTACGATACAAGTGCGAAAAACAAGAAATTTCGTTTTTGCACGTGTCTTGTACGACGTTTTTTAGTACAGATGGCCCTCCGAAGTTTTTGAACTGATGAAAATTAAGCCATTTCTCGCACTAGCGCGTAAAAAAGGCACCACCTGTACTAAAAAATATATATTTTAGTACAGATGGTGTGTTTTTTAGGCTCTAGTGCGAGAAGTGTGTCATTTTGTACTAAAAAACGTCGTACGAGACACGTGCAAAAACGAAATTCGTAACTGTAGGGACAGGGATATGCACCGTACGCCTCCACGTGCGCCTTGGACGCGGTACATGCCCGCTCCCGCAGTCGACTCTCAGCCACGCGTTGAACAATACATTTCTAATTAATTAACTCCGGCGTTCTAATTTAACTCCCAGACATAGCACCCTATAGTGGTGACCCCGACTTAGAACATTTTGTGCGAGTGACCGTGAACTATTAATTGTGGACATAACTGTGAACTTTTGGTGAATAAACATTGACTGTAAATTTAAAATAAATACATTTACGGTGCAGTTATTCTGGTTGAGTTACGTTCGTCGCGTGGCTGATAGTCGATTCCCCGAGCTCCAGGGTTAACGGAAGCGAATTTAATCGGTGTTGCAGCATGTCTCCGACACCACCACCAATTCCCGGAACCGCGACAACCATCGAGTTGTCAGCGATATCGTTAGCAGCAAAAATTCCTGATTTCTGGCAGGACCAGCCGCGATTATGGTTCTTACAAGTCGAGGCTATTTTGGCACAGCAGAAGGCCGGCGACCAATCCAACTACAACATGGTTATTGCAAAGCTAGGGAAGCAAGCGATCCAGCAGGTAGCAGACATCCTTGAGAAGCCACCAGCTGACAACAAATTTGAGACACTGAAGCCCAGGTTGCTGAGTGTCTACGAGGAAACAGAGGCGAAGAAGTTGCAACAACTCATGTCGGATATGGAACTGGGAGAACAACGCCCGTCACAGCTCATGAGAAGAATGCGTGATCTCGCGCGCGACAAAATACCGGATGAGACCTTGACTTACTTCTGGCAGGGTCATCTACCACCATCGGTAAGGGCCGTTGTAGCATCGGCAGACTCCAAGAATTTAGAGAATTTGGCAGTTATAGCTGACAAGGTTATGGAGACGTTCAAGCCTAACGAGGTCGCCGCGATTCATGTCACCCCGTCGAGGCAGAGCCCGGCTAACATCGATGTCATAATGGCAGAGTTAGCGAAGATAAACGGCCGGATAAATAGCCTGACCAACAGTAATGGACGAGGTAGGAGCCGCCGGAGGACCCGCAGTCAGGCGCGGACATCGAGTCGCTCCCGCACCCACAGCCGCGTTTCCAGGACTCCCGACAGCCCTGATTGGTTGTGCTTCTATCATTTCCGGTTCAAGACAAAGGCCAACAAGTGCGTGCAGCCATGCAACTGGAAAGGACAGCCGCCGACGTCGTGTCGATTTAAATTACTCCCTATCGGTCGTGTTTTAAAACATCGCCACTCGTTTCGAATTTCATGTTTTTCGCACTTGTGTCGTAATGTACTATTGTCACCACCTCTCACTTTTTCCGTAAGTGTCGACTAAGAGTCATCATTTTATTGATGATGGTGGCCAGCAGCGTCATCTTACACACACGTGTACACACGGGCACACTACTGATATCGCCAACTCGCTTGCCAAGCGTGGCGATTATGGGCATTTCGGCGATCGCAGTACTTAGTATGTTCACCCACTATAATGACACTGCTGCTCATCATCAATCTTCACTAAATAAATAACAATTCAAGTATGCTTACTTTGTCACCGCTCAAAATCATCCCGTGGGTGTCGTAAGATTTAGCTAAAGGATTGTCTCACTGACCACGTAGGAACTTACCAGTCTATAATTAACTGCAAACAAATGGTAGGAGCTCTGTATTGAGCATATACAATTCCGATTCAAACACGTTATCAACAGTCGGCAGTCGGACCGCACCTAAATACCCAATAATGTACTTATGGCGGCTGTTGAGTCGAGATTCGCTTTATGAATTGCATCCCCGTAAATTGAAGTACACAAAGCCGATGTTCAGCCATTTCCCGTTTGAATTTAATTTTGGAATTCAGCTAGTTCCTTCGGAAAGAAAAAGCATTTGAGATTTATGGACGGGTATGGACTGTCAGTTCTAGTCACAGATGTTATATAATATACCATAGATCAAGCAAGCGTGTCAAATGAACTCAGTGAAATCCACTGAGTTGTCCGTCACAACTCAGTGGATTTCACTGAGTTAATCGCAGCTTGCAGCTTTCGGGCGTCAAATTTTGTAAGTTGAAGTGAACAAAAACATTAATAATGCCTCCTGAAGTAATATTAATTGCAACAGCACAAAAAATATGAATACTCATACTTACTCTGAGACGTTTATTTTAAGACACGAGTATACAGGATGAAGTTTATTTTACCTCATCAACTGTGCGTTTTCTAATTGATCTGTCATATATACTTCTGCTTATTGTAATCGCCTGTCATTTTTTTTAAACACGTACATTAAATTAACTTAATCCTACAAATTTTTCAAACTTACAGATACAAGTTTTGAAACCCAATTTACTTAACAGTTCAAAAAATTAAATAGCTCTTGGACTAGTAGTACCTACCCTGCCTACGAAGCTGGAGGTTTCGGATTCGAATCCCGGCGAGGGCATTATTTGTGGACTTATTTATCACAAATATTTGTTCCTTGGTCATGGCTGTCTATGTATTTTATTAGTATGTAAACGTATCTATCTATTATATTTATCGTCGCGAGGTACCTACATCACTAGTCATAATTGAGCTTACCGTGGGACTAGGTCGATTTGTGTAAAATGTCCCAGATATTTATTTATTGTGTAATTATTGCGTTTTATTCCTTTGGGCGATATATTTGGACCGCATCGCCAAAGACCGATATATGTAAGTCACGGTCCATAGATAATTATACAGACCTACCTACTTTGGTGACGTGCCGCCTGAGTGACGGTTTTTATTTAACGTGTCGTTGAAAAGGATATTGTACATTGTACCACGAATTACTGTTTTGTATAAAAATCCTATCCAATGTCAAAAGATGGGATCACCCTTAGCGTAATAGCCATCAGCAGGCGTAGCCAAGATGTCATCCTGCAATCGTATACGATAAGCGATAAGTCATAAATGTATGAGAATTACAGAAATGTACGAAAAGTCACGTGACCATTTCCAAACATTATTATGGTCCCGTGACTTATCACTTATCGATTATTATTGTAGAATGTCATCCTAGTTTACTTAGGTACTTTATCAAGTGGCCAATCGCTAACGCTTAATCGTCAATCGTAAACGAAAGGTAGGTAACTGTCTTTGCCGCACTAATATGAAAGAGTGACAGAGAGGGAAAACTACGATACGCTACTAAGCGTTAGCGATTGGCAACTTGGCCAAGCGTCCTGATATCAGGTTGCTTATCCAAGTTGCCAATCGCTAACGCTTAATCGTCAATCATAAACGAAAGGCAGCTAGCTGACTGTCTTTGTCGCAGTAATAAGAAAGAGTGACAGAGAGGGAAAACTAAGATACGCTACTAAGGGTTAGCGATTGGCAACTTGGCTAAGCATCCAGATGTATCAAAGCGGCTAGTGTATTCGCAAATATCTAAGCGGGCATCTATTGTCATCGTAATACACGGTCGATTGCAAAAAAACCCATTGATAAAGGCCTTTAATGAATACAAAATTTAAAGTCATATTGTGTTACGATATTAATTTTTGTGTAACAACTTTAGGAAGTGAAAAAAGACAAAAGGAAAGTTGGACATTATACCATATAGTTATTATCAGGGTTCCGATATCCTCGTAGCACGGTAAGACGTTAGAGAAACACGGAGTCTATTTTAACATAAAAGTCAACTTATACTCATACTCATCCTCATGTCATTTGGTCAAAAAATGCTTCATTTTATTTCATCTACGTGTTCTATTATGGATATTACAAACTAGAAGCTTAGTTAAAAATATTTTATGTTTGCGTGTTTTTTTACGTATATTACGTGCATACGCGATAGTGTTGTAGCAGTCTTTTTTTCATTTCAAATATAGTTGAATTAAATTCCAAATTAGATTTGTTTCGTTTATAATCAACTTTTGGAATGAGTTTCGAACCCTGAGTTATACTTTCGTAACACAACTGACGTGATCGTGATTTTACTTTATTAAGGCCTTAATTAATGTATAATTTTTTTTCTTACTACCTACCAGGGATCCGAACCGGTTTTTTTAGAAAAACCTCGAAATAGCTCAATATTTAAAATTTTTTACACTCTTTATGTAGTATTCAACATTTTATGTAACTATTAACATCATATTTTTGAACTACTTAAAAAAATAAACCGAAGAACGAAAAGAACGGAATTCAAACCGTTCTTTTGTATGAAGAAAAAACCGGCCAAGTGCGAGTCGGACTCGCGCGCGAAGGGTTCCGTACCATTATCAATTTATTATTTAAAAAATACAGTTAAATCAACCTACCTCAAAAACTATAGGAGATAATTGAATCAAACCAAAAATCGTTGATAGAGTTTATTAATGTACATAACACATATTTTTTGAAATTTTATATCGCGTAGTTTAAAAAATAGAGGGGGGGGGGACACATTTTTCAGACTTTGAGAGCTGATATCTCGAAAACGATTTGCTTAAATAAAAATGAGATTTATAAACCTTCATATCATTTTCAAAGACCTTTCTATTAATACCCCACACGCTTATATACAACAATTTTTTTTTTCTTTCCTTCAGTTACATGTATGGAGGGCCCCCACCCCAATGGTTTTTTTACAATTTAGTGTCATAATCCTGTAGCGGTTTATACAACACATATCCTTACCAAATTTCGTTACTGTAGCATTTATAGTTTCCGCGTAAATCGGCTGTGACAGACGGACAGACGGACATGACGAATCTATAAGGGTTCCGTTTTTGCCATTTTGGCAACGGAACCCTAAAAACCTGTATCCGATCCCTGCTTACTACACCGTTGCCGATGCCGCTTCAGTATATCTGATGACGATCAAAATTTTTACTTTCAGCCGACTTAATAGAAATGGGTAACAAAATTAAACACAAAACATTATTAGTTCAAATTATTTTATTAAAATAGGTATCCAAAGACTATTACAAAAATGAATAATTATCCATTC
>JALPQI010022222.1:0-17811 GCA_025490895.1 Thaumatotibia leucotreta
TATTTCATTAGTGACAGTCGTAAGTATCTTCGTGAAATAATAACAGAAATAAAAAAGTAACTTTCGTCAGAGTCGTGAAACTAACTTTACTTCCGGAAAAACTTATCTATTTCCGGGAAAACTGCATAGGGAAATTAAAAATAAAACTTAAATATACTTGATAAAAACTAAAATTGTGTGTGTTCATTGCTTGAAATATTTTACCAGTGAGGCTTTGTATTTTGTAGGATTCTAATCATTTACTATCATTAGATTCATTAGTCATCCGCGTAATATTAAGTTTGTAAACATAAAAGGTTACTTATATAATTATGTTGCTCTCGAAGTGCCGAAAACCTTTTCGCATTACGAACACCATAACTAAACAATAGTTAGTCATGGGTTCGTGTGGGCATCTTATGTAGATGTGTTTTATGATCGTCCATCGATCGGTGGCTGACATCATCGCCGGAGTTGGTCAATTTCGCGCCGGCCCGCGAATTGCTTCGCGTCTGCTTTTGATGATGTTTAATGATCATTTTATATACCAGTACAGTTAAGTGCAATAATAGATATTGAAAGGGTCTACTCATATATCCCCAGCAGCCCTGTGTGTACGTGGATTACTAAAATAATCAATACGACACTAAAATACTTAAACGGGAATAACGTATACTGTACTGGTAAATATTGGTCTTTCGAAGCACCTGTCATTTTGCACTTGAATGTATAAAATAATAATGTAAGTAAGAACATTTTAGGTATATAATTACATTTATAGACATTTTTGCATTTTTGTGTACATTATGATGATCGATTTGATACTCGAAACAAATTCAGGTATTATGGGAAAATTGACAATGTATCAGTAACAATGGTCGAATCTGCTTAAACTATTTTACTATAAGTACCTACATAGTTTTAATTGCCACCAAATCAGTAAAACCGAACTAAAGAATGTGCATAAATAAATCTACAACACAAGCGGTAAATAACATATGAATATGCTGTCTAGGTACTCAGCTGTTTTCTTCACGGTCAGCATATTTATGTATTTACAATTAGCTAAATAATAAGTGTGCATAAATTTGCTAAGTAACAATTTTTATCTCTCGAGCCTTGCGCTTTGACCTAGAAAATATAAATACTTATATGAAATGTCAAGATAATATGAGCAGTCTACGTAGGTCAAACTACATACCAAATAGGTACACAAGAATTATCAAAAACTTGCTAGAGAAACATTTATAGGTGTATTACAAAAAAATGCTAAAAGTGTTTTTTTTTTGTAGTTATTGAAGGTTTAAGCATTTATGCGTTAGTGTCAAGCAGATCCATCAAAAATTGACCTTCGTCGAATTGTAATGGAGCAGATCTGCTACTAAGCATACGAAAGGTTAAGGTGGGCCGTCTTTGCGATTACGAGTATTACTTTTAGTCACATTATGACAGCAGAAAAGGCAAATATGGAATGCCATTATTTTATTTACTAAAAGCAAATACCTACACATCGTAAACACCCCAATAACCGACATGTTAAGACCTAATTTTCGACACCGTGCCGTCAACTTTATTGCTATGGCAATATCGGCGATATGCAAATCCATGCATTCGATAATTTATCTACAGGTATTTGTAAACCCTTAACACCTTAGTATACTAAACCTGTACAAGGGTAGATTTTTATTTTGTTGTAGATTTGTGAAATTTTCCAAATTTGGACTTTTTTACATTTTTTCTACTCAGAATCACGAGCTATATCGATCCGGATATAATTAAAAAAGTGTCCTAAAAAAAATCCATTGAGTTACTATGTTTCATACACTTTCTTCGACCGTAACTCAGTGGAAGACTAGATAGATATGAGAAGTTAGAGACATTTTTTTCTGCTAATGAAGACCGAAAGACCTCTCGATTCTGAGTCGACAAAATAAAAAATAAAAACGGAAAATTTGAAAAAACTACAACAAAATAAAAACCCGTTCACAAATGAATGTCACGATAACAGCATAGCGGTGCGTTATGCTATGCCCTAAATGTTTTGGTTACGCCTTCGCTAATATTATTTTTGCAACATTAATTAGTGCAATTAAGAAATCGGTTCAATGGGAAGGTAAGTAATTCGATTGGGATTACCAAAATTATGCTTTCACCTGCATTCAGTAATTATTAAAATACCGGGTGGCCCCGAGATTATGGGACATGAAGGTAAAAGTACCTTAAAATCGTAGATAAGATATTTCACTGAAAGAAGACTTTATTCCATTTTCAAAATTAAATAATACTGCATTTATAAAAAATCTAGCTTTTTCTAGGCATCGAACCTATTTTAATTCGAAGAAATGGTTTTTCGTAATTTTATGATGCATTCGAAAGAATGGCTAAAAAATTACATTTTATCTTACAAAACATAGTATCTAAAACTAAAAGAATTACCTAAAATGTTTGGTTTAAAATTCGAAAAAAAATTATAAATGGTTGGATTTCCGAGTGAAGCAAGTAATTTTTTTAATAACTTAAATGCAGTTTTATTTGCCTTTAAAATAACATAAAATGTTTATTTATGTATGCCAAGGAAAATAATTAATAGCCAGTTTTGTAGGTACCTTGAAACGCGTACATACATATTTCGATCATAATTTGTTTCTTGCTGAAAATCGTTCTAAAACTTTTCGAGTCGATGGTGTAGGGTTAGAAGCGCAGGCGATTTTATACTGTGATTATTAATAACTACTTCAATAAAATATCGTTTGACTTTATTAATCGTCATCAGTAATAAATTATAACATACCCACTATAATTGATATCTGGATAAACTAAAATTTGCCTCCAGTGACACAGAAATGATTTAAAAAGGTATTTGCGTAAAAATCAGCATAAGCTACCGACCTCGCAATCTTTAAACAATCAAAAAACTATTATTTATATTGAAAAGTGTGAGACTGTGCCCACTAGGACGTTCCGGCGCCGGCCAACACGGTCTCGTACTTTTCAATATAAATAATAGTTTTCTGTCTGATACGGTCATGGTATGGTACGGTCTAGTGGGTGGAGACCTTAACCTCGTGAGGCCCTATGTCATATATATGTGTATTACATAATATTTTGACTTTATAGATATAGTGTCAAAGTTAAAATTCGGTTGAAGAAAGTGACGTCACTAGGACTCAGGAGGTTAAACATGTTCCAACCACTCAATAGTTCCAATCAACAATCAATAAAACCACAGCTGCATCACAAACCGAACATCACTTATCTGTGCCATTAGAGGACAGAGACCACTTGTTCCTTAATGACCTCCGATGACGAAAAAGCTGATCGGAACATAAATCAACCAGAAAGCGAGGGTTGCGGGCGGTCATGGTCGACGGGTTGCACATGTTGCAGGGCGATGGGTTTCTTTTATTTTTATATTCATACCAAGTTTTTTGAATAAATATTATGGCACAATTCAACCACGTCTTACTGTATTCTCAAAAATGATTTATGTGGATACAAAATAAAAATGATACATGTAACATACCTATACATGTAAACATATGTGAGCGGTTTAGTGAAAACGTTCGAATTTGACGCTTATTGCCATAAGTGCACATAGACATAAAATGTATGGATAGGATTCCAGCTATCCTTACGAGCATAGCTTCAGAAGGGTGTCTATTTGTTTTACCGACAAACGTTTAATCGAATTTCATTTCATCGACAACGATTCATCGAAACTTCAGTACTAGGAATTTCGTTTGACTTTTTTTGTTACACATACTATATTCAATTAAAAAACTTTTTCATTGCTCATGCTCTGAAAGTGGGTTGTTGTTTATCTATAATACGGGTGGAAAACGATGCATCGCGGCCCTTGGGTTGCAAAAAAATATGTTCCTATTAGTGCTCGCCTTGTAAAATTGTAAGCACCAAGACGAACAAAGTGCCAACAATACTCTTATTTAGAAACAAATTCGAAGATATTAGTTCTTGGTTTCTAGTTTTTGTTTTTTTTTTTGTAGCGATAATCGTAAATTAAATATGTCAATTTATTAAATTATTTTAGTTTTTCGGTTAAAATTTAAGTGTTTTGTTTTTATGTAGCGGTGACCAAGAGGAAGAAACCTATCAAGTTTTTTTTTTAATTTTTAATACGCGTAGGCAAGCGACGGAATAATGTTATACTGCCTTATATGAATTAATAATTAAAAATAAATTCTTACTTACATTCAATGAATACTTTTATGAGTGTTTAACTCGGGTGAAAGGTACCCATTTCCGACTCGCACTATTGGCGCTCTCACTTCGTTCGAGCGCCAAACTACCTCGTCGGAAATGGGTGCCTTTCCACCCTTGGTTAACAATCTACTATTACTGCTCTCTTACTAAAACTATTCAACGAATATCACTTGGTCAGTGATTTATTTCAAATTATTTTAATTGTCTTAACTACTAAACATTGAAATTTATTTATTCGACATTATTACTATAATACATTTTTATATGTCGTACATTTTATAAATTTTTCGGTTGGGTTGAACTATAGCAAAGGGGGCTGAGGACTTATAAAAATTTCGATGGATATTGGTGTCCTTATGACACGTGTATTTTTTATTAATTTAGCGTGCAGAATACGCTAAAATAAACCTGTTTTGTAGGATTTTTTTCCCCAAAATCAAAAATGGCCGAGATATTCAACCTCAAATTAAAAAAAATTGACTTTGGTCAAAATTACGATGAATGTTGTGTTATTCTGATACGTTTAGATTCGATAGCGAAATATTACAAATTGAAATAATATTATGCGGAATAGATATTACTAAATTTAAAACAAATTGAAAAAAAAATACCATAACAAAAAACCTTGAGTACCTACACAAAATAACTCAAGTACCATTTGAATCGTTGTCTTTGAAACAATATTCGATTAAATGTTTGTCGGCGATTGAAAGGTAAACCATTCAGAAGGGTATAAAATATTATAGCAAAGCATGTTTTCTTTTAGGGACACCCAATTAAAGCGTGAGATTCAAAAACTACATCTCTGCAACGCTGGGTCGTTCGAGTGAAACATTCGCTGGCCGGTGGGAATAGCGGACCTGCATTATGGAAAGAAGCTAAAAAGGGGCGCACGCGCATGTGTCGCGCATGTGTTTCCGGCCCCCAAACTACTATTTTCGCTATTGTCGGGGTGCCAGATAAAAGGATCCGCTTTTTTTCTGGTAAAAAAAGTGTTGGTCATTTATTTAGGCATGAATGTTTGGGAGACTTCCTTTAAAGCGTTCATGGATGATTCGGTGTGTCTCTGTCAAATTATCTTGTCAATTCTAATGATACTATTGTTGTTTTGTAACTTTATTATATTTGGACGCCCAATAAATTAGTCAAACTTTAAATGTTTTTGTCTATTCTTATCATACAAAGACAAATGTCAAAATGGCCTGTAGACCTAGCCAATATGTCATTCTGCATGCTGGAAAAAATTAGGAACAAAAAGGCCTAATTTAAAATCTGTCTTATTCTAGTATAACCTGTAAGTAATGAATACTAGAGTGAGAATTACTAACAAGAAGACATATTATCTATTTTATTAAGCATCTAATTCCGCCTTTCGACTGATGCTAACTATTCACTATAAAGACTATTTTGGTTTTAAACTTCGCAAACAGTAACTCACGCGCACACAAAATCCGTTATCACTATCAAACGCATTCAAATGAAACAACCGGCGTCCTATTCTGAGAACATACGTGAGATCGCACGATATCGCTGACGTGATGATACTATCACACTCTTAACCTTCCTTCAAAGTTTTCCAGTATAAATTGACCCATAAATTCGAAAGGACTTCAGAAAAGTCGTCTGGGCAGTATATTGGTACTTTTAGCGTAGGAAACTCAGTTCTAAATCGGAACAATCTTCTATCTCTATCTTCATTTTAGGAGTGAAAAGGATCGGCGCGAGCGCATCTTGCATACGTAATCGTATCATTACTAACCTATTCAATCGTCGGTTGGTTTTTTACCTTTTAAGGTTAGGTTAGGTTAGTTATCACAAAAGATGTTTCTGTTAACATTTACATGTTGATACATAGCTTCAATGACCTTTGACGGGTGGGTATTGAAAAAAGAGAAAAAATGGTTTTGGAATGTTTACATTTGAAGAAGCAACGTGTGTTGTGTTGTCAGACATAACGACCTTTTAGGACCCTACATATGTTAGATTGGAATTACGGTATTTTAATGAAAGGATTAATATTAAGTCCTTGGTGAAATAGCATTAATATGCATAAATTACTGGATCTGCCGTGCAAAATATCTGATTAGATATCAGTTACTTGGCTGACAATGCTGTAGCTGTAAGAATCAAGTGAAAAAAAATTGGTAGGTACTAAGACTTTTGTACACTTAGCTAGACTTGGACATTCTCGAGTTAGGTCGCTAACACCTTTGTGTTAGCGTTAGACGAATAGTATCTAGTGTCAAATGTATGGACTTAACCTGGCAACCCCGTGTTACATACAGTTGTCTAACCCTTACATAAAGATTTACATAAAGTGCCACAGTTCCTTTACATAAAATGATATTCCTAATAAATCTGCCACTAACAATACTTTATAGTCATCCGGCGCCTGCTCTCATGAATCGATCCATAAAGATCTAAACTCCATTACACGTCAACTATGTCGGTACGAATTTGCAACAAATTCAATACTTAAACATACTCTGTGGTATTCCAAGAAGGTTTAAATTAAACTAGAATGTAAGGAAGGAGCTACGATCAACCACTTTAGTGGAATATTGCCGGCGACATGCGATAACCTCTCCTTATCGTGCCCTTTGAAAGTGAACGTCTGCAACGAAGATCACTTGCTTGCTAGAAGGTGCATTAAAGTACTTACGGAACAGAGGACTCGCGGTCGCTACACATAGAAGATAATCGGATCAGATTATCAGCCTATCTCAGTCCAATGCTGGACTGAGATAGGCTATAAGCATAGTTAATAGGAGATACCCAACTAGCAAAATATAGTCATATAGAAGTTGAGACAACGTTTTGCATATAACTTCTAGTCTAATTTGGTTGGTCATATAAACGTAAGGTAAACGGTTATAAAAGGCGAAAGTGGCGCAAATATAAGACTTATTGGTGAGATAAAGGTTAAATAAAGGTTTGCATGGCGACTTAAATCGTTTATTAAAGGTATTGTGACGATTAAGGAATGACCAAAACGTTGTATAAAGAGTACAACAAAAACCTTTACGCGACCTAAATATCAAATAAATGTTTTATTACTGACCATTTTGTTTTATAGAAGGTTTAGTATAACTCTTACTCATTGCTTATCGAACTTTTAAGTTACATAAATATTTTTAAGTTTTATTTATAAAACTGCTTTTGACATTTATTTTAGATACGCGCAAAACTTGGTGTGTGTGACAAAAAAGAGTACGGAAAAATAATACAAGGTAATTTTATAAGATTTGTAATAGAAATTATTGTTCTATATATTGAGCGTTTGCACATTTGGCGTGAGCTGAATTCGTATGGGAAGGTCACTTTACTGTTAAAGTTTATGATGATATACAGTTTTATGCTGTCGCGCTCTTAATATATTCGAAATAATTATATTTTATAACAATATTTCTTCATATTTTATTATAGTTAAGGTTAGCCATTTTGGAACAAGTCATGGATTTATACTTATACGACTACAATATAACTTTATCTTAAGTAAAGGTTTTTATAACGACTACAAATTGTCCGCCATTACTAGTCCGCCACTTCGTTTGTACCGTTTCCACGATGTAACGTCCATGGTTTTTTTCTTTTAAATAGTACTGTGATGCTCACTAAATGGCGACTGATGTTTTATAATATTAATTTCAAATCGACTATAAATTGCATGTTTTATAACCGTAACTTAAAATCAATTTAAAAACATATAGTCCAATAAAAGGAATATAACGAGTTCGGCAACAACTAAAGGTTTTTCAAAGTTTGTCATATTGAAGTTACCTTCAATACCGCTATATAACTGTCGAGATAAGGTTTTATGATATCACTTATACAACAATAAAATTATGTAGACGTTGTAAAAATGACCTTATTACGACGGTTCTGTTTTTTCTAATCCCTTTATAAGACGAAAACGTTTATACAACTTTGAACATCATTAAGTAAACGTTTTCTTTAAAACCTCTACATGATTGTTGTATAAGTACGTCGCAAAAACGTTTATTTACCATAGTAATTAGACTATTTGGTAGGACGACTAAACTATCAGATTTATAACGTTTATTTGACTACTAAAAACGACTATAAAACTCTTATATGGCTAAAGGTCGTATAACTCTTGATTTATATGACTTCTTTGCTAGTTGGGTACCTACGTATCCTACCTACCTACCTACGTATTGCGAACAATGACGCACATTTGCCGATCTCTGATCATATCATAAAGTGGACGCAGAGTCTGTTACTGGTAGTCTTTGGTCTGCACTAATTAAATAGTATCTTTAGAGGTTTATTCTTGTTACGTTAGTTATTGGTCGTGCGACTGGCTTAACCCTTTTCGACGACTGATATCGTTATTATACGTAGAAATTCAAAGTCAAAGTCAAAGTGTTTTATTTGTAGGTATATGTCAAACTGATAACAGTGGTGGAATAAAAATAAACAATTAAAAAAATTAAAAATAAATAATTCAAAGGGTTAAAAAATAGATATATTAAAAAAGTGCGTATGGATGCATTGCGCACAAGTCCCACTAAAAGCGAGTTAGCGATTGATAGCTCAGCTATAAATATGAATGAAAGATAATCGCTCCCATGTAAAGAAAAGATACACGGCAACATAGTGACCTAATCCAAAATTTACGAATTTTGAATTTAGAGCTTTTAGGTATTTTTAATTAAGTACACCATTAAAATCCCAACAATTTTGGATTAGGTCACTTTAATGCTAAAGCTGCTTTTCTAGTTCACCACTTTGGTGGAACTATGCCGTCCATACCCATATTATGGTATAGGAGAACCTATGTCCATCAGTGGACTGAGATGGCCTGACTATAGTTGCCGATTACTAAGAATGAACATTTGACAGTTTAGAAATGAGCCTTAACAGCGTTAGCACACCTCCGCCGCGGAACTGAAGTAGCGAAACCGCTGACATTTCGCTACAGTTTGTCCGTTGTGAGACGAGCGGAACAATAGCGAAACTGCCTGTTCTAGCGCGTTGAACTGACGATGCATATATCTCTCTCTCGCGGAACATCGGCGATCTGCTCCGACGTCGCGCATACCTCCGCGACTTTTCCGCCACTTTTTGAAGTTTCGCGTTTGTTTCGCAAGCGAGTTGTGGCTGTCGACAGATTTCTCATGGCGGAACAGTGAAAAATTGTAGAATTAGATATTGAATTCACCGAAAAACTAATACAAGAGGTCAGAAACAGACCTTTAAATGCCGATTTCTAAGAATGAACTTTTGATTAATCTTTAAATGTCAAAAATTAATTCTTCAAAATCGGCAACTATATAATATACTAACTTAGTTATAAGGACTATAAAAACCCTAAAATTCGTAATTTGCTTTGTAATGTCCGGCTTTAACGGGTTGTATAGTTCTTCAAAACTTTGTGCCCTCATTCTGAAATAAATTATGTATAAAAATGATCTTCATGTGACTCAAATTCTTCACATAATCGGTTTTCGCCTAACTATTTCATCTTCTTATTATAATCTCGTGCACCCAGATTCTACGTCTTTTAATGTTAATGCCATTTCTTCTTCTTCGGATTCTGAAAGCGACGACATTTGGTTTCTATGCAGGAATAATACTAACGATCGCGTAGGAATGTTTCGCCGCGAAACTAGAGTACGATTCCGCGGCATGTGTAGTAACGTTTCGCCGCGAAACTTGTGTTGCGGTTTCGCGTTCTCGTTTTCGCAGCGGAGGTGTGCTAAAGCCCTATATGTATGCCGTTAAGACTATCAGAAAAATGGTGAGTCTTACCCTCATACTAATAAGGATTAATCTAATAACCGATTTAAGTCGGCAACTATATTATTTATCACACTTGCTGTCTAAGCGCGGCATTGCTTGCATGCGTAGCGGGAGTAATAGAAAAGTGAAATACCCTAAAACTTATTTCTTTGTCCGCAAGTGTGATGAAAAACAATGTATGCATCACGGTCGGTTCTAACACTCTCGTTAGTAATACCGTCCTTACCTCCCTTGATGCACAATGTACTAGTGTGATGTGATAACTTGAGCACAATAATTTGTACTACTTTGGTTTGCATCCAGTTTCTGTCGAACAATTAAATAATAAGTTAACTAATCTATTGAAGGCCCGATATTAGATAATCGTTAGTGAGTAAACAAGTGGTAAAACAAATCTAATGAACTACTAATGGGAGAACCGGTTTCGTGCATCACAAGGCTGAGTTTCCGTGTCACGTAAAAATTTTAATATAGACACAAAATAACTTCCCAAAAATAAATGATTACGAAAAAAATTTATATTGAAACTTGGATCTGTTGTCGGTCTCATCATCATCATCAGTCTATGATAGTCCACTGCTGGACGTAGGCCTATTAACTATGCGTATAGACGTATTAGGAGGTAAATGCCCATAATCGCCACGCTGGGTAAGCGGATTGGCGATCGCAGTAATGTGTCCACTATGATGACGCTGCTGCCCATCATAAATCTTTTATCAAATACTGGTCAGTGACACTTCAATCCCTTAGTCGACTCTTACGACACCCGCACGAGGAGTTGGAATTAGAAACATAATATTTAAAATTAAACCTTCTATTTGTGTCAATCAAAATGTATGTATCTATACCTATTCTGGATGGTTACCTAATGGTGTAGAATTTAGCTGAAAAATTAAGTGTTCATCTGTAATTGAGTTGCATAAGTACCCATATAGGTACATAATGCCACTTCATCATCATCTGCCTATCGCTGGATACAGGCTTCCCCAATTTCACGTCACCGTTTTTAATCTTCGGCTGCTTGCATCCAGCTCACCTTTTAAAGCCTTAGGTATTTGGTGTCCCGTAATATAACTAATATTATAATCACGGCAATTTGTAAATAATAAGTACCTACGTATGGATGGATGTTTGTTACTCTTTCACGTAAAAGAGTTCGCGAAAACGAGCGTATTTACTGTGTAGGTACATGATGAACAAAACATTGTAGTACATTATGTATGAAAGTTAACGGTTTTGCGACATACGAATTAGGTTTTGACCACATAATTCTTAAGAAACAAAAGCCATCTGTCGGTTTGTATTCATCCGACAAGAAAATTCGGGTTCTAGAGCCTTTAATTTTCATACGTCGTCGGCAGGAAAGATTTGTAAACTAATTCATACAAAAAAATCTATATGACTCAAAAATTACCGCGTCAATAGATTTGGAGACTCTTATTCTTACTCTAAACTAAACTTGCAGCCTTCACTTCGACGTAGAGTGCAGCGCTGCGAAAAACGGTATTCACTAACATAGAACAGCTCGTCGTCGAACTGTAGACGGTAACTCTCGACGCAGTGTAGTTCCAGCTCACGCCGCATTCGTCGCCGAGCGCTAGTGTCTTTTAAAGTACATTAGTGAATACCATTTTTAGGCTCGACGCTGCCGCAGCGCTGACACAGCGTTGTTAGTAAAGCGGTTTCCTTAGTGAATAACACTGCAGGTCTTCAAATATTACCTAGTTACAGTATAATGCATACTTGTGTAACACACGCTTTCTGCGACATTCGCGCCGGCGCCGGCCGTGACCCGCTTGCGGCTCACGGAATAACTATCGCCATACAGCTTCGCTTTTGGCCACAGGAACGTAGGACAAATTGTGCACTTCTCAATTCTGTGATCCTAGCCAAAAAGGGTGCATCTTCCCGAGGCTTGAGAAAAAGGGTACAAGTGTAATACAAGTGCAAGTGCATAGGTGGGCTGTTTAAGCCCGACCGATTTTAACACTGTATTCCTGACCACATTTAGAAACTATAATGACATACAAACTTTTCTGGATATCGCCTAGTTTCCGAAGTATTAGTATTACCAATTGAAAAAAAAAACTTATTTTCTAATTTTTACTCCGTACAAAAAAGGTCTTTTTTGTACGGAGTCTTTTTTGTGTCGGCTAGGGTGGCGTACCTTATACTCAGAGTATCTGAGAGATACTCGCTGAAGGTCATACAGGTGTACGCGCCGACTTCGACACACTCCGACGACGAGGTGGAGGCTATGTATGATGATATCTCAGAAGCCATGCATAGCTCCAGAACCTACTTCACCGTTGTTATGGGGGACTTCAACGCGAAACTGGGCAAGAGAGATGGTGACGAACTGAGGGTGGGGCAATTTGGGGTTGGACGTCGGAACCACCGGGGCCATCTGCTGGCTGGTTTCTTGGAGAAGGAGGGACTCTACATGATGAACTCCTTCTTTAAGAAACGCGAGCACAGAAGATGGACTTGGATGAGTCCCGACGGTGCAACTAAAAACGAGATCGACTTCATCATGTCGACGAAGAGACATATATTCAACGATGTTTCTGTGATCAGTACGGTTAAAACCGGTAGCGATCACCGCCTGGTAAGAGGCACGTTGAATATATGTCCTAAGCTAGAACGCTCGCGACTGATGAAGTCTACGCTCCGTCCTGCACTCCATCTCCAAAACCCCGAGAGCTTTCAGCTGGAACTCCAAAACCGTTTCGATTGCCTAGGCGATGACGTGGACGTATTCAACGACGGGTTTGTGGAAGCTGTCCATAGAGCTGGGTCTAAGTTTTTTAAGGCCCAGCGGACAAATAAGACCAGAAAGCTCTCCGACTCCACTCAGAAGCTAATGGAAAAAAGGAGTGAACTGGTTCTACAATCCTCAGTTGATGCGACTTTATACCGGCAGCTCAACAGACAGATCTCTAAGTCCCTCAAACGCGATATGCGCCAATTCCGTACCAAGTGTATAGAAGAAGCCATCGAGCGGAACAAGGGCTCTAAAGTTTTTGCAAGGAATCTGTCTGTTGGGCAAAGCCAGCTCGCCAAATTAAAGACTGAGGATGGTAGAATCGTCACATCCAGATCTGAGCTGCTGAGTGAGATAGAGGGTTTTTATGGACAGCTGTACACGTCAACTAGCAGACCCGAAGTTGATCTAGCGGAAGACCTCAGAGCTAGACTGACCCGACACTATACAGAAGACATCCCGGACATCAGCCTGTGCGAGATTAGAATGGCTCTTGAACAGCTCAAAAATAGCAAGGCGCCTGGGGAGGACGGAATTACAGCTGAGCTTCTGAAGGTGGGTGGTAAACCGATCCTTACGGCCCTTCAGAAATTGTTCAATTCCGTCTTACTGGAAGGGAGAACGCCAAAGGCATGGAACAGAGGTGTGGTGGTACTGTTCTTCAAAAAAGGTGACAACGCTTTATTGAAGAACTACCGACCCATCTCACTTCTGAGCCATGTCTATAAGCTGTTTTCAAGAGTCATTACGAATCGTCTTGCACGCAGGCTTGATGACTTCCAGCCTCCCGAACAAGCCGGTTTCCGAAGAGGCTTTAGTACCGTAGACCACATCCATACGCTTCGCCAGGTTATACAGAAGACCGAAGAATATAACCTGCCCCTCTGTTTAGCGTTTGTGGACTACGAGAAAGCCTTCGATTCGATCGAAACATGGGCAGTACTACAGTCTCTCCAACGGTGCCAAGTCGACTACCGCTATATCGAGGTGTTGAAGTGTTTGTACGAGAGCGCCACAATGTCAGTCCGACTCCAAGACCAGAGCTCGAAGCCTATTCTGCTGCAGCGGGGAGTTAGGCAGGGAGATGTCATCTCCCCTAAGCTGTTTACCGCTGCACTGGAGGATGTCTTTAAGACTCTGGACTGGAGAAGGCTGGGTATCAACATAAACGGCGAGTACCTCACTCACCTTCGATTCGCTGACGATATAGTAGTCTTGGCTGAGACCTTGGAGGACTTGGGTACTATGCTCGTTGACCTCAGTAAAGCCTCCGAGCGAGTTGGTCTTAGGATGAACATGGATAAGACGAAAATCATGTCAAATTCCCATGTAGCACCAACTCCCGTAATAATCGGAGACTTTACACTCGAAGTTGTAGACGAATATATATACCTAGGACAAACTATCCAGTTAGGTAGGTCCAACTTCGAGAAAGAGGTCAATCGTCGAATCCGACTCGGTTGGGCAGCGTTCGGGAAGCTACGACACATATTTTCGTCCAATATTCCGCAGTGTTTGAAGACGAAAGTCTTTAATCAGTGTGTGTTGCCAGTGATGACATACGGTACTGAAACGTGGCCGCTTACAATGGGCCTCATAAGAAGGCTCAAAGTCACCCAAAGGGCAATGGAGAGGGCTATGCTAGGAGTCTCTCTGCGTGATCGGATTAAAAATGAGACCATCCGCAGCAGAACCAAAGTAACCGAAATAGCTCTCCGAATCGCTAAACTGAAGTGGCAGTGGGCGGGGCACATTGCGCGTAGAACCGATGGCCGTTGGGGCGAGAAGGTTCTTGAGTGGCGGCCACGTACCGGAAGACGTAGCGTGGGTAGGCCCCCCACAAGGTGGACCGATGACCTGGTGAAGGTCGCGGGAGTCCGCTGGATGCGGGTGGCGCAGGACCGGTCATTGTGGCAATCTTTGGGGGAGGCCTATGTTCAGCAGTGGACGTCTTTCGGCTGATGTGATGATGATGATGATGATGACAAAAAAGGTCTTTTTAACGGCGTTGGTGCCATTATGGAGAATAGTCTCACTAACCTCAATAAGGGAGAAATAAAACTTAAAAATAATGAGATTTTTGTATACAAAAGCTAACATTAATTTTAAGTGAATAACATTTACTTTTTTGTCAAAATACATTTAAAAATATTTTAAAAAATTGTAAAAAATGACTAAACTCATAAATTTTTTTGTCTGTTTTTATATCAAAAATGCGTGGTTGAAATCTTTAGAGTTATAAGAAACCAGGGTGTGTAGGTATATCATTTTCCAAAATGGCCGTTTTCACTAGCAGCTATGTATCTATAGTGAAAGGTTCCGTAAATAACAAATAAAAATGTTTAACCCTTTGTGTGTTGTTGCTAGGTTACTATTTCAAAGTCATAAATCAAACACATAGCGTTTTAGTAGGCGTAACGACGACAATAACTCTTTATTACATACCTCATATTACAACGGTTTGTAAGAATACAGTATTTTTGATACACTCTCTGCGGAAAGTGTTCTGTGCCTTGCGCGTGCGCACTCCATACATAATCCGCCATTGTGCACTGTTGAAACAACCGGTGGGCTGATAACATGTGCTAGATCCTCACTTGTACGGCAGTCCCTGTTGCCTTGCTATATGGAGACATATACTTATGTAGTGTATAGTGCAAAGGTACACTTGAATTGCGCTCTTTATATGTACCTATACCTCTTCGCTGACCGTCGTAGTGCGTTTGAAAAAATAAGTCCCGTGATAGATCCGGAAGTAGTTTTTACAAAAGTGCTATTATGAATATATATTCAAAAGTACTTGTTAGTAGTGCCGTGATGGTTTCAATACTTCCAATAGGTTCACTGTATATTTATTTTATACATTTGTCTAGTAATCGTACCACAAACAGCAATCGTTAAACAAGTTTCTATCGATGGTTCACCTTATTATGTTTATGGATCGAGAAGGGCACTAATTGATGTAAAAAATGCAATTCTATTCGTAATATATTGCAGGTTAATTGACAACCTCATTTCTAAGTACTCGATTACACATAATAACGGGTTTTTTCAAGTTTAATTCAAAGTGTTTATTAGTGAAGCAAATTCATATTTATTTATTTTATAATGTAATTTTTAACAGTTTACTTAAGTTACTTTATTAATAAATAAAAATTTTATAAAGTAATTCCAACGGCTATACATTAACATAGTATGCCTCTTAAATATAAATACAGAGCCAACTATAAGAACTCACAAATATGAAACAGTATATAAATCTATGAAATTACTAACAAGTATCATGCTAATATTACACATGTGCCCACGGGATATGGGCATTTTTAAATACAAAGATAGCTCTAATGCCTATTTAAACTAGAACTAAGTTATGTAATAGTTACATTTCCTAACTAGTGCGGGAAAACTTTTTTTCGGCGAGGGTGAAAGTGAAAGTCATCACCCGAGTTAAAAAAAGTTTTTGCACGTGTAAGGGACGATTTTTTTCATAACAAGTGCGACGTGCGTCAAAAAGAGAAATTACCGCGCGCGAAGCGTGCGCAAAGTTCATTTTTGCGCACTAGTTAGGAAATAGTACATTATGATACAAGCGAGCGCGCATAAGATAGCAGAGAGTATAATGATCAATGCACACGAGTTTCATACGACGTTTTTCAACACTCTTGCGAGGAATAACCGACTTTTAGTAGCACTTTTACTAACCTTTGTTGCTAGGTAATTACTACTTACTTAGGTACTATCCCAAAGTTACGTTTAACCGTTTTATTTTATTCTTGTTCATTACTTGAAGTTCATAATTCACATAAAAGTAATAACAGTAAACACAACCATGAACACAACAAAATAAACGCAACAAACATTTGAAATTCACTCCACTCCGAAGAACAAAATAAATACAAAATTTCAAATGGTAACTTTAAAACGGCGCGCGCATACCTAAGGAATTTTTAAACGCGCGCAAATTTGTGAGGCAGCAATCCTATCGACAAACAGCCAATATAAAAAAAACTGCGAATCATTAACGTTTATCATAAAATAAAAATACGATAACTTTACATTTAATATAATTACTTGATAATTTGGATGCACAATTTAAATATTTTATTTATTTATTTACGAAAATTTATAGTATTTTGATATAATATTCTGGATTCCGCTATTTCTGCCACATGTCAACTCTTTGGTCAATTTAAAAAATAAATATAACCTGACTAAATTTGAATGCTTCATCTACATGACATAATACTTGCAAATGTTTGCAAACGTACTTGGTCGGGTTATGTTATTACCGCACTAGAACAATAACGTAATGAAAAAGCACGCGTGTTTAATATCTTGGATTATGAGCCTAATAGCGGTTCAATAATACCTACGTTACGAGCAAGTGTGTTGAAAAATACATTTCTGTAATCCAAAAAAAATAACGAATGAACACCGCCAACATAGACAATAATTCTTCATAGTCAAATACGCCCTTACAACATCACTGTCTGCAACTATATAGTTTGAAAGTATATACTCGTACCTATTGGTAAGGTTGCGTCTGACGCACGGTACTGAGCAAGTATAAGGTGGAAGTACTAGTACCCGACGCTGTACCAATACTCGTCATTATAGCTTGAGTTGCTATCGATAAGATAAAATCAACTATGTGTCCTGGCCACGACATTGGTCTAAAAGGCGACCGGCTTAGCGGAAAACGTATGGTGCTCCCTCTCGTACCCATATCGTCGGCATCTCGCTCCAACTCATGGATTCGCTCGCCACTGGTCGCCTTAGACCAATGTCGTGGCCGCCGGGGCATTAGGGCATTTAAACGATGATTAATGTAAGTACCTTTAATGCTTCATATCCCAACTTTGAAATAATTAGATTATATCTATCTATTTGCATAATTTTAAGACAGGCTGACGGTTATTAGGACTGAGTGTTAATATTTCCAATGTCCCAATATGTCACATTGAAATTTGTACTGAAGTGCCGGCTATTGGGACTGTCAGCAAAAGCACATAACGCTTACTCATACAATGAAGTTGACTAATAAAATTTGCAATTTCGAGAAATTTTGATATTGTCACCCT
>JALPQI010022223.1:0-28786 GCA_025490895.1 Thaumatotibia leucotreta
ATTTTACTGTAGGTACAGTCAAGTGCTAAAATAAGTATCGAAAGAATCCGCTCATAAATATGACATGACGTTCATATTACACAGAATTAGAGTGCACTGGAACATATTTTTGAACATTTTTGTGTTCACCTTATTTTGTCTTTGACTGCACAACAAAAGTTGTTTATGCGGACATATAGAGCAATCTTAGATAATTTAATAATTATATGCTACGAGACCATACATTATTCGGCAAATGTCCGCTAAATGCCCATAAATCAAAAGTGAGTCATAGCTGTGGCAGTTCGCCAAATGTATAATTAATGTCGCTGTGTACATTTGTTTATCATTTAGCGGTGACCACAGACCATATGTTTAACTAGATGCCGCACAGTATTGAAACAAAACCGACGGCAAAGGGCCTATTTCGCGAAAAATTGTAACTTGTTAATACAAGCAGGGCCCTATTTCTCGAAAGCTTGTAACTTGTAAAGTCCTTAATAGGATTATAACTAACGTGAGACTCAAACATATTTAAATATTTATCACACGGGTTACGACTTAAATTACGTGAGTAACCCGTGTGATAAATATTTAAATATCCTTAATAGGGTTAAAAAGAGACTTTCACTTGTATTACAAGTTACAAGCTTTCGAGAAATGGGCCCCAGAAGTCCTTATTTAATTAATAGTGTTAAAAAGAGACTTCCACTTGGCCCTAAGGCCCGTTTCTCGAAAGCTTGTAACTTGTAATACAAGCGGAAGTCCTAATCTAACTAATAGTGTTAAAAAGAGAGTTACTGTTCAACTGCAGTTATTGTCCTTTGTAGAATTAAAGACAAAATGGTAATGGTAAATTTGTACTACCTTTAAGATAGCGAATCATTTTTAACCATAGTCATACGATCGCATCTGCTCAAGTGAAGTTGAAGTTTATATATTTTTTAAGCTCATACTAAATTAGCAAAGTTGTATCATTGTCGGCCATGGCGCAGATTTCTGTTGTCGCATATAGCCATTAATGGCCGTCCAAAGGTTAGAACCTCAAACATTAGTGCGTTGGGAAAATCTCGATAAGCATATGGTGCGTCTATTTGAATGCTTGGTCTGTGGTATCGGTAACATCAGTTTGTTGAAGCAAATTGCCGCGCGTGTGGTCAACTATAATGGCATAATGTTGATGCAAATTTCAAAGGACATATCATACATAAACATTGGTAAATTAAAGTATCAAATATTTTTGTCAGCCTCCGTAGCCTAGTTAGTGACTCTGCCTACGAAGCGGGAGGTTCTGGGTTGGAATCCCAGCGAGGTCATTATTCGTGTATTTTATTTATCACAAATAATTGTTCCTTGATCGTGGCTGTCGATGTATTTAGTGCATAAATATGAAGGGTCCACGGAAAGAACATGTCTAGTCAATTCAAATTACAGAAGGAAAACCACCTTACTTTTAACAAAATAAGGTGTGAAGTTGCCCCGATTTTTTTAAGCACTAGACATGTTTTTTTCCATGGACCCTTCATATATGTATGTATCAATTATTTATAACGTCGCTTGGTGCCCACATCACAAGTTAAGATGTCCCAAGATATTGTTAAATGAATATTTTGATTAAGTAGGTTTTCGATTTTATTCCTTTATTTTGATCACGTATACAAGTTAGGTAAAAGTATCTTAATTTGCAGCGTGGTGATGTAAATAAGAATAAAATTGTCAACATTTCATCTTCCTGTGGGTGTCGTAATAATCGACTAAGGGATTGAAGTGTCAACGAATATAGATTTATAGAAGATTGATTAAAAGAACAATACTGCGATCACCAGTCCGCTTGCCCAGTTATAACGGGCATTTACCTCCTAATGCATTTATAAGCATAAATATTAGGCTGCGTTTCCACAAGAGATGTGCGAGGATGTGTTTCCATACAAATGACATCTCGCTCGAATCATTAATTTAGGCGTCATTTGTATGGAAACACATCTCTGGTGGAAACGCAGCCTTAGGAGAGGCGTTCGTCCAGCAGTGGACAGAGATAGGCCGATGATGTGTGTGTGTACTTCCCCATGTTGACTTAATCCTAGTCGTAGATTTGTGATTCTGACTGTACTCTAAACTATACTAAACCTTCGAATAAATCCGCCCTTAAATCTAAAACGGAGCCCATCTTTTAAGCCAAACTTCACGGAAGTGAGATCCGAATTTAACCAACTTGGAACAAGTCCGGAAACTTGATCGTTTGCAATTAAAGCCATCATTATGTGCTGGCAACTTTTTGACGGTCGGTTTACACGGAACCGGTTCGTGTGTTGCTATAATGTAGCCAGGGATCAAACCGGTTTTTTAGAAAAACCTCGAAAGATAGAATAGATAGTGTAAAACACAACCGAAGCCATCAAATCCAATAAACATGTAATTGCAGATAACAATCGTCCGATAACTCCGTGGCGTGGATATCAAATAGCATTTTATTGTTAAATTGCCCCTTTTTTCATACATTTTAGCCGGTTTATAAACGCTCTAAAATGTTGCTTGTACAAATTTATCCAACGACCATTTTAATTATTATTTATTTAGCAGTGATTGGAACCGTTATTCTACAGAAACCTCGAAATAGCCCAATATTTTAAAATGTTTTATACTCTTTATGTACTACTCACTATTTTATTTAATGTATAACATCATATTTTTAAATTACTCCATTAACTTAGACTACCGAAGAACGAAAATGAACGCAAAAAGAACCGTTCTTTCGGAAGGAAAAGAATTAACGGTCCCTCGTATTTAGTGAAGTAACTATAAGCTTGTATAACCAGTTGCAAGAATATGGCTGCAGACAGAAGTAATGCAAAAACGAGCCATGCACTTTTGCAACAGAACAGCGTAATTTTCTTAGCGCAACTCATAACCGATGACACTAATGTAAATTCAAAGATTTGTATTATAATATTTCATTTTGATTCAAATAAAAAAGTTTACCAACATAATTAAGCCTTGCCTACAACGTAAATTCACGACAAACTTTTAGACCCAACTCTTAAACTCAAAATCCAAAACGCTAACCCCTATTAAACAAAATTCGCAAAACCCTAAGCTCACGGGTATGTCCGGGAAAAATGTCCGTGCGATAAATTCGGGGAAGTTCGCGAAGGGTTGCCCCGGATTACGTGCGGGACGGGATAATTACTTGAACACGAATTACTGCTCTTAAATAAATAACTAGTACACAGACATGTATGGCGTTCAGTCAAAAGCAAAAGTATACACCGTGTTTTTATTGATTTTCGTTAAATTAAAGGGAAGCTTATTTAGGTCAAAAATAATCAATTTCTTTTTATAGAAAATTTGAAATTTGTCTAACTGTCATGTTAAAGTTTAAAATTGATTGAGTTTTATGTCCTTTGGGTAGGACACATGTAGGCAGGAGGTTAGAAACTACTTTTAGATATGTACAGTCGACAAAAAAGTCTCCTTTACAGCTCACAAGTGCAAACACGCTGCAAACACGGGCAAACACGTGCAAACGTGCACGTGCAAACACGCTCATGCTGTCGCGTGACGCGACAGCATGAGCGTTCGTTGCAACCGAGTTTCTGTGTGTATCGCGCATCCGTGGTAAGATGTTTGCACTTGTGGGCTGTAATAGTACATTGTGCATCTAGGAAGGTAAGTACGGAATTACTAACGAGAGTGTTAGAAGCCCGATGCCGTAGGCAGAGGGCTTTTAATGACTCGAGTTAGTATTCCGCTTACCGACCGTGATGCATACAATGTTTTTCATCACACTTGCGGACAAAAAAAATAGTTTTAAGACTAAATATTATTCTATGACGTACTGACATTTCTATTACTCCCTAGGGAATTTCACTTTTCTATTACTCCCGCTACGCATGCAAGCAATGGCGCGCTTAGACAGCAAGTGTGATGAAAAGGAGACTTTTTTGTCGACTGTACCTAAGTTTTAACCTACAGTTCTTCATTGGACTTTTTTTGTGGATTTATTTTAGTTACTTTTTACGCTACTCGTGAACCGATTATCAAATATGATTTTAATCGAACGGGTATACCCGTAATCTCGAGATGGTCCCGTTGGTACCGAGTCGAGGTCTGATACAATCATCAACCGATTTCTCCGAGATCATGGGATCTCGGTAAAATAGGTTGAAATCGGTATTTTAAATGTTTTAATTTGATGATTATTGGGCATACGGTTGTTACAAGAAATGACGTGACGTGTATACAATGTTAAGCTATAGTTGAATTATCGAGAAGATTGAATTGCATATGTAGTGGTATCGCGTATTTACATTGTATTGTGTGCTATTGTGCGTGTTTTATCGACTCATGTATTGGCATTATTCGACTAATAGTAAACCTAATTGTAAAGACACAAGGTTCACTTTAAAAGTGTTGCTTTAGTAACACCACTACAAATGCAATTCCATCTTCTCGATAATTCAACTATAACATGGTTTGAGTATAATATGAATAGTCGTGTAGAAACCCATTCGAGTAGGTAACGAGAATTGTCATTACGGCAACAATATCATCTGTCTGTGGTCACTAAAGTAACTAAGTTACGAAGCATAACATTCGACTGACTCGACATTCTATTCCTGTTCTGGATCTTAATTTATTACGGCCATAGTCAAATAATACAAGTACATCATTCGTTTAACTGATGAATCATTGAATGTAAGAGACATAAATTTATCTATCAAATATAATTCTACTCATACATGGCAGTAATTATATGGTTAGTAAGTAGCATGCTTATGTGAGTTTAAAAATATTTTTTTGCCCATATACCTTGAAAATAAAGATTGTTTTTAATAGACACATAGTTATCATATATTTTTAATACTACTAAGATACTTTTATAGTCCTATATGAATCTGCTACGAGTACTACGCTATCTGATATGATGCCTGGGAACCCGTATCGATTTGGCTTCAAAATTTGTATGGATGTTTAATTTCTAGGATAGCTTAGTAGTGGTGTATAAGGATACTGGTAATAATTACGTCTGATTCCTTACGTTTATGTGTATTCAAGGATTTTTTATTTTTATGGCATACGAGCCCTGGTAAGGGTCGCTTCATAGCACACTCGAGTAGAGTAGGTTCTGACACATTGACTTTTTGAGTTGATAGTGTTTAAATCAAGCCAAAAACATGCTGAACCAGTAAGAGATAAGTCATAAACATGGAGTACATAGGTTAATAGGGCTACTAATAATATTCAAAAACAAGCCAAGTCATTAGCAGTGTTACATTTTATTTAGAATTTAACGAGCGAGAACTGAATTGTATAAAAACAATTCGCAACTTGAGCTGCCTACTCTTCTAACTTGACTATGGTCCAAGTAACTCTGAGACAGTTCAATCTTCGGTCCATAAACTAAGTTTCTCTAGGTATCCTCGCAGATAGCTAGGTTTCCGAATAACTTTGCACTTTTAATCATGGTTTGCTGCGGCTTCCCAGGCGGGTAGTTACGAAACTGATTATGAGAGTTGCGTTCGTCGGCAGGAATTGCAGATAAAAAGTACAGGGCTATAAAAATACATTAACTGTATCCTAAATTCAACTCGTAGCTTGGCGCTTTACATTATTACAGCATTTCTTATTTAATCACATAAATATTTGATCCATGCATATTGATATTAGTTTGCTCGGACCAGCAGTGTTATCCACTAAGGAAACCGCCTTGCTAACAGCGCTGTGTCAGCGCTGCGGCAGCGTCGAGCCTAAAAATGGTAATCACTAATGCACTTTAAATGACACTAGCGCTCGGCGACGAATGCGGCGTGAGCTGGAACTATACTGCGTCGAGAGTTACCGCCTACAGTTCGACGACGAGCTGTTCTACGTTAGTGAATACCGTTTTTCGCAGCGCTGCGCTCTACGTCGAAGTGAAGGCTGTCTCGTTGTCGAGCTCGTTGACGAACGCAGCGTCGAATGTGTGAGTGTGAATAAAAGAATAGCATAGCTGATATTTACGTCAAATTGATGCATATACAAACATAAGTGATATATTCGAAACTTGGTAATTTAAAAACAACGAAAAATATGGAAACAACATCCAGCAAAAACACTAATATAGACTAATCGAATTAAAACCAACAACCTAACCTAACTTACTATAGCTAACTTACGTAGTAAATGGCAACATGGCAATATAAATAAAAAATTTCTTGTTTCCTAACTACTCAACTTAAAATAATATGACCTACAAGAAATATAATAAAGTTGCCTCCGTAAAACGCAACTGTGACAGAGCCTTGTTTACATCAAAGCGTATTATGCAACAATGCACTTTAGAACTCTGTCATAGTAAGATGAGAAGCTCGACTTCATATAATATTCAAGTTTTCGTCTACAAGTCATAAAGTGCACATAGTGAATAGGTGATATAATAGTTCCTTTTGGTAATAAGTAAGTGTAACTTTCGCAAATAAGTACGAGAGGATAATTTTAGTGCGTTTACAAGTTTTTATTTAACTCTGCCCTGGATATTCTCCGTCTAGTTGCTAGTGACCCTGCCTACGAAGCTGAAGGTTCCGGGTTCGAATCCCGGCGAGGGCATTATTTGTGAGTTTATTTATCACAAATATTTTTTCCTTGGTGGTGGCTGTGTATTTAATTTTCTACGGAGTTGGCGTGGAGTTGGGGCGTCGTCTCCGAGAACGAGGCCATGATCCCCGCTCCGGATCATTCCTGGTGCAGAGGCTTGCTATTGCAGTCATCATCATCATCATCATCATCATCAGCCTATGTTAGTCCACTGCTGGACGTAGGCCTCTCCTATTAACTATGCGTATAGACGCATTAGGAGGTAAATACCCATAATCGCCACGCTGGGCAAGCGGATTGGCGATCGCAGTAATGTGTCCTTTAGGATGACGCTGCTGCCCATCATCAATCTTGTAGAATGGTCAGTGACACTTCAATCCCTTAGTCGACTCTTACGACACCCGCAGGAGGAGTTGGGGTGGTGACAAATGTATTCTTACTGCCGTCACCACACGGCGCAATTGCAAGTTGCTATTGCAGTGCAGCGCGGAAATGCCGCTAGTTTGTTAGGCACCTTTGCACCGGGAATGTTACGGGGTGGGTTATTTGATTGATTGGTGCTTAAATTTGTTTAGCTTTAAGGTTTTCTAGTTAAGTTTAGATTAGTATTATAGTATTTTGTGATGTTGTTTATTATAATTGTGTATTTTTTTTTTTCAATAAAAAAATTTGACACATAATTTCTACATGTATATATCTATTATATTATTATATCGTCGCTATCTACACCACAAGCCTTATTTTAAGCTTATCGTGGGACTACGTCGATTAATGTAAGATGTCCCAAGAGATTAATTTTATTTTTAACCGACTTCAAAAAGGAGGAGGTTTACAATTCGTCGAAATCTTTTTTTTTTTTTTATGTATGTTCCCCGATTACTCGAAGACGCGTGGACCGATTTGAAAAATTCTTTTTTTGTTTGAAAGGGTATACCTTCTAGTTGGTCCCATTGTCACCGAATCCAGATCTGATGATGGGATCCTGGAGAAATCGAGGGAACTCTTCAAATGTTGTAGGCACACATGACATTTTACATTTATTTTCGAAGACTAATCAAGTATTTGCATCTAGTCATAAACATCTTAAGTTGGTGATCTGATGATGGAAGGTACAACTCCTTAGCAATTAGGAGTTGGGGGATAATTCTTTAAATATAACATATTTCGTGTATTTTGGAAGCTATTTGAGTATTTGCCTTTAGGTGTTTATCCTTTCATGTTGGTGAGCTGATGATGTAGGTAAGGTACAACTCCTTAGAGATTAGGAGTTGGGGGATTATTCTTTAAATATAACGTTTTTCATATATTTTGGAAGCTATTTGAGCTGTTGGTGAGCTGATCATGAAAGGAATAACTCCTTGACGATTAGGGGTTGGAGGAACATTCTTTGTAGGTATATAACAAATGTCATACATTTTCGAGATCTATCCAAGTGTTTGCTTAGTAGTTATGACATGTTGGTTAGCGGTTAGTGATTCTTTAAATAATATTGGCATGCTAAGTCTGTTACCTTTGAAATTGTTGTTGTATTCATATAAGTTCGCCAGTTCAGGTTTTATGGCCTACTACAGTGCAGTACATTCTAATTTTATTATAAGTATTTAGTGCATACTGATGAATAACGATTTTATATTTACACTACTAAAAAGCAAAAAATAAAATATTTTGAAAATAAAAATAAAACCGCCTTCAAAAATTCGCCCGAACTAAAAAGTAAAAAATAATTTTGGTTCCTACTACTTAGGATTTCCTACCCAAACCTTTAAACCTTTTACCCTATTCATTGAAATAAAATATTATGGCTAGGTACCCTACAGATTTCTTAGAAGTCGGTGCCAAGCCAAATATGTTCACTTCGCGAGTACCTACTTGCTCGTATATGTATTTGATAGAGCTTTGTAATGTAACTTACTGTCACTCCGGTTATGCTTTCATCAAAATGACTGAGGCAGACCATTCTGTTGATAAAAGCGTAATCGGAGTGACAGTAAGTTACAAAGCTCTATCTAATATATACCTATGAACGTATTTGGCTTGGCACCGACTTCTAAGAAATCTGTAGGGTACCTAGCCATAATATTTTATTTCAATGAATAGGGTAAAAGGTTTAAAGGTTTGGGTAGGAAATCCTAAGTAGTAGGAACCAAAATTATTTTTTACTTTTTAGTTCGGGCGAATTTTTGAAGGCGGTTTTATTTTTATTTTCAAAATATTTTATATATTATTGTGCAAGTAAGTATAGTCTGCTTTAGAAATGTAATTTTATCAGAAACTAAACTTTTAGCGTCCTACGTATTTTTATCCCGAACAGTTAAATAATAACCAGCGAGGTTAGTTACCTTATTTGATGAGTCTAGATGCCTATGAATGATCTTGAAATAATCATTTTTGGACTTACAGGATTACGAGGAGTTTCCATTTACATACCTGTAAACAAACAAATAATATAATAGCAATACAATTTTTACAAACCTGAAATAAATTACTACAAATTATACATTTTATGTTTATTAATCGACTTTATAGCCGAAACGTATTATTTTGCAGCGGTTCCCAGAGTTTTTAAGTCAAAATTCATGGAAGTATGTATCTCAAAATCATATGTACTAACCTAATACGAGCCCCGATGCAGTGGAGTTCGTCTAGTTCGAAACAATTTTTACAAATTTTTGAATATTTTAAAAATGATCACATTATGCTAATGATAAATTGTATGAACGTTAGTCATGGTTAATGTACTACATTTCAAGAGACACAACAATCTGAAGTACGCTTTTGTTGTTTAATAAATCGATTTTAACAAACCAGTGTCTAAATTATATTTTCGTTCACCACCGTAATTCCGCGCTTATAAGCTTGAAGCAAAATTCGCAGTGCATCAGGTGTACCATGTCGTCTTTAATATTAATGGCGTTCTTTACAATCATTGATTATTTACAAAATTAAAAATAGTGCAAAAAATTTTAAAAAATAACTCTCGTAAAATAGATTTTTTTTTATTCTGATTTATTAAGTCTAAATATTTTATACTCAAAGAAACTACTTTAGTACTACTATTGAATAGTGAAGGTTTTGTCTCTAAACCTTTTCCCCCGGATGAACGGGATAATCTCGAAAACCTGTCTAACTGGACGAGAACATAAATATGCATCGGGGCTCGTATAGCAATAAAAAGGCATTATAGCAATGAATAAAAAATATGTCGTGAAATATTTATTAATCCATATTCATTAAAAGATACAGTAAGTCAGGAACACACCGTAAATAGATATATTTAGTTTCTCACAAGTAATAACATAATACTATAACATAACATAACATAGACCCTTCAATACTATGTATAGTTTGAAGCACTAACAATAAAATCCACGGCATATCTCACAGCACACAGATTTAGCCCAGTAAATCCCAGACAACGCATTCACAACCATAAACGTTCACGCAATCTCACGTCGAATTCCGACGGTTCAGTGATATGCGGATCCCTCCCCCCCTCTCCCCAGGTAACCCCCCCCCCCCGGTAATGCCCCCCCAGGTAATGGCCCCTTCATTAAAATGTTCCGTTGGAGACTTGTGGGTACGGATGTGAAGGAGAATAAGAATAGAGGTGGTAGGTATGTCGCAGTGGTTGGATTGAGTGTCTAATTAGATTGACGACGCTGGAAGTGTTGGGTTTGAATCCCGTTCAGGCTATCGTTTTGGTTTTTGTGTATTTATTGCAAAATATTTATCTGCCTCCGTAACTTAATTTCCGGAAAGGGCATTTGTTTGTGTTTGTCGCCAATATTCGTTTCGTGGAAATGGTTGTTTACTATGTATTTAAGTATTTATATGTATACAGAGTGAACCATAAGCCGTGAACAGTAATACGTTTTTGTACAGTCGACGTCAAAGATATCGTTACGGTTTAGGTGCCAAAAATATATTTACCTAAATGTTAAGGTCGTGTAAATATATTTTTGGCACCTAAACCGTAATGATATCTTTGACGTCGACTGTAACTCTAGAAACAAACAATTAAATGCTTCACAAATTACTTATTGTAATTGTGGTTTATTGTAATTGCTGATTTGGTTTTAAGATATTGATACGGATATTAAGACTGAAAAAGTCAGTAACTTAAGTTACCTCTTTAAATGGAAGTCATTAAAAAGCGAATTTTATAATTTTATACAAAGGCAAATGTCTATTACGTTTAACGTTGTTAACAGCTTAAACAGAAATTATAATAAAAATCTTAAAAATTAGAAACAATTACAATAAAAACAAATTTTAAGTTACTTTCTGGGCATTCAATTTAGAGTTGTTTATAGAGTTAGAAAAACGTACCTATTTCTGTGCACGACTTATGTTTCACTCTGTATATTATATAAATATCAGTGCTTGGTGTTTTTGACATTACAAAGTAAAGAAAGACTTTTAAGTATCCGTAAGAAGCCCACATCGTCAAAGGCTCTCCGTCCGAGTAAAATGGCGGCTAATAGGATTGCACTGTTCACAGCACTCTCTTGTCTTTTACAATTAAAAGTGGGTAATTTAGCGGACACAAATAAATAGTACAGGTTCTGGGAAGGTTATATAAATAAATATCTTGAGACATCTTACACAAAACGACTTAGTCTCACTGTAAGCTCAATTAAGGCTTGTGATGTACCAAGTGACGCTATATACACGATGATTCTTAATCCGTGATCAGGAACCATTTTTTCTCAGTAATTGATGGGGATTACGTTAAAGTAGTAATTACGTGAAAACAAATTTATTAATTTTTTAATCATGTTTTAATTTTGAATTAAATTTTATCCTAAAATCCTTGTCACTGTACTACTACCATATCGGATTGAATGAGGTTGTATTGTAATCTCTTTACAAAGTTATTAGCAATTGTCAATTTATGAGTAAACCTTGCCCATGACATTGTCAATCACTTTTGTCAAACGCATAATAAACAAAGTCATAGTCACGGATATTTAATGAGAAAATTATAATTATTCACCAAAAATCATGCCTCTACCACCTCCGTACTCAAACATACAGCGTTTGTCAATACAAACAAATAGCACAAGGCAAACCCAACAGTAAGTTATTTCACGGACTTCATCCAAACATTCCGATCCCCGGACACAATTTAATAAATCGCACGCACCAAAAATCTTCGCGACTTCGGACAGTTTACAGTGTTACAACATGCTCGAGCACCCGGACGACCTCGTCATCATCCTGACGATCTGGATCAACAAATCTTAAGATTCTTTGCTGAAGAAGATTTCGAGTGAATCAATCCAATCACAGGAACAATCAAGCGGATCTGTGTCAAGAACAACACGGTGGACATTTTGAACACTTGTTAAATTATGTTTAAAATAATGTTTTTTGTTTTAGTTGGTCAGGTATGCAGTTTTATTGTTTTTATTTAATTATTAAATTGTACTGTATGAAAACAAATTGTTTTACTTGCTCAAAATTTTACCAAGTTTAGGTAATGCACGTTAACATTAATCTCCTATCAATTATGTTCGTCGTTATCAGTGTTGCACTGATAAGATAATGAGTAGATAGAAGTCTTCATTGACATAAGATCCGTCAAATTCCCGTTTCCCGCCATACTGATGGCACTTGACGTATCGTAGTTAAACTTTATAGTGTAGGATGACCATGTATTTAGTGGTAATTTGTTTTAATTAGGTTTTCACTTTTAATTAATTAAACAGTGAAGAAATAACTTGAGACCTCGCCGAATAAGTTTAATTTTGGCTAAATTTTAATGTTTTTCTACTCCTGATCACGGATTAAGAATCATCGTGTATAATACATATACATAGTTAAATACATACACAGTCATGACCAAGGAACAAATATTTGTGCTAAATAAATACACAATTAATGCCCAAGCCAGGATTTGAATCCGGAACCTCTAGCTTCGTAGTCAGGGTCTACCAATTAAGCTAAGGAGGCTGGCACTATATACTAACATTATTGATGATTGGGCTACATCTTTCTCACGTGTCCTTACTTTCTGAATGAAACTAACAAATTCTGCTTATCAATTTCAACCTTTTGAAACACGCACATCCCTATCCCTTTATCCCTTCGATTATTATAGCCCCATTTTACCCTGTATACACGAAATATGCCTCGGAAAGTAAGGAGAGTAGACCCTCTGATCCCGTATTATTTTTGGGACCAAACTATTTCTTTTGTAAATTATATTTAAGCTGATTTGAGGGTTGGGGAAGCGGGATTATTTCCTGTGTTTTGTTTGTTTAATCGTCACCTTACAATAACAGGTATACCGGACATATATGTTTACCCTTGATGTATATGATTTTGTAGCGACTGACTTATATTCCATCTTATGTGTAACGTTAAATGGATAAAAATTGTGGTTGCTGTGTTAAAAAAACTGTATTATTATGATTATGACGTTTTCTTAAAGGCATAACCTCAATGCCTTACATTTTTACGTGAAAACCATACATAGAAACTGTTACTAAAAAGTATCGATGCATTAATACCTACCAATAAATTTTGGTGTCGTAAGAATTGTTAAATCTTGACTACCCAATACGTTGATCAGTAAGTTTTCAAAAACTCACTATCATTTATGGTTGGTCAAAAAACCATCAACGTAAAGTTTAATAAAACTTGCAATAAAAATAAGTAACTTGAACCGCATTAATCAAGTTTTAACACCGTAGCCGTACCATGACATTGCAAGTATCGGTAACGTTAGCTTTTCCTCGATGCGTAAATCAGGCCATCGCGCTCGCTCCAATTATGTCAGTGCAAATGATAGAATACATTACGTATCGAGTAAAACCGAACGTATCCTTTACATTCCAACTCATGGTATGGGTACTGTAGAGTCACCCACCCAAGTAGTAGCAACCAAAACTAAATCCATTCCAACTAATACTTAATAATAATACATAATTTCCTTCACAGTAGTCCAAAAACGTTTGCGTGTGGCAGCAACGCAAGCCCATACAAATCAAGTGCCTTTATTATCCAAACAAAGTGTTTTAGCCCCTATTTCACTACGTTGACAGGTGCTACGATTGTACATTTACTGTTTCTACAATTGAGGGCGTCTATAGGCTACATCATCATCATCATTATCAGCCTATGATAGTCCACTGCTGGACGTAGGCCTCTCCTATTAACTATGCGTATAGACGCATTAGGAGGTAAATGCCCATAATCGCTGGGCAAGCGGATTGGCGATAGCAGTAATGTATCCACTATGATGACGCTGCTGCCCATCATCAATCTTGAATCAAAGGATGGTCAGTGACACTTTAATCCCTTAGTCGACTCTTACGACACCCGCGGGAAGAGTTGGGGTGGTGACAAATGTATTCTTACTGCCGTCAGCAAACGGCCTGTAGTATGTCTAGTAGGTATGTCTCCCGTTAACTGATTTATCCCTCTTTTCAGCGACACTAAGCGATACTAACTCAAACGCCTTTGAGAGGTCTACGGACTTAGGTTGTAATTTCTGTTCGAAATGCGAGTACTGGTTTTGTTTGTGGAAATAATGAGATGGTATATGCGGTATGGATGTATACTTAGTCAATTGGTTTAATTTAAAGATTTAAAGCAGGTATACTGTCGGCTTTATGTTCTTGGTTTTATCACCGAGATAAAACCTAATACATAGTTCTCAATCATTTTTAGTTAAAATGATTGAGAACGTATTAACTTAAAAGTTGAATGTATTAACTTAAAATTATTTCTGAGAACATGTTTCACGACATGTGTGAAAGACGTCAAATACGAAAATCAGTCTTATTTTTTTTTGTTATTCACTGACGAACCTTACATAAAAATACAGAAAATTTGTAAATTCTTATTCAATTTATCTTGTATGAATAATTGTTATCATTACGTTGTTGTTTATGTAAAGACAAGAAACAGAGTTATGTAAAGACAATTAAAAGATTCCGCCCGTCTTAAAGCTGTAAAACAACCGGAGTCGGGAGCCTGGTTGCGCGCCCTACCCTCACCACACTTAGGAACCCTACTTGATAACGACACCTTGAGGGTAGGGGTCGCATTGAGACTAGGCTCCAAGGTATGTGAACCCCATCACTGCATATGTGGAGCAACTGTTGAAGAAAACGGGCACCACGGCTTGAGCTGCTCCCGGTCTGCAGGGCGATTCCCGAGACATCATGCGATCAATGAAATAATACGTCGCAGCATGATCTCGGCGAACACGCCCTGCATACTGGAGCCTCAAGGCCTAAGTCGCACTGATGGCAAGCGACCGGATGGTCTGACGCTGATTCCATGGTCCAAAGGCCGCTGCCTGCTCTGGGATGCAACCTGCGTGTGTACGTTTGCTGCAACACACATTCATCACACCAGTAGGACAGCAGGCGCAGCCGCAGAAAACGCTGCCAGAAATAAGCACGGCAAGTACGCCAACCTGGAATCAGCGTACGATTTCATTCCGGTCGCCGTGGAAACGTCTGGGCCGTGGTGCAGAGGCCAAAAAACTTGTAAGGGACCTGGGGCGGCGTCTATATGATAGAGGTGGCGATCCCCGTTCCGGCTCCTACCTTGTCCAACGAATATCGTTGACCATCCAACGCGGGAATGCTGCTAGCATTCTCGGCACGTTTGGGCCGGGTGGTAGCCGGAACGAGGTTTAGGTCTCTACGGTTAAGTAGTTTGTATTTTAGATTTAGTTTAATTTTTATTATTTAAGTATATTGTTTTTGTAATGTATTTAATTATTAAATTGATATTTTACACGAATTTATTGCCTTAACATTAAAGCCGTATAGAAACAGAGTTATATGAAAGCATACTTATTAATTAGACATCCGGTTTACTTCCGTACGCAGTCCCGGTAAAACAAAGAACAAACAAATATAACTTACTCCTTTTAGGGTCCCCCTTTAAAGTAACCCTTAAATATCAAAGACACCTAAACACATTTAATTAACAGAGACCACATCAAAAATAATTGTCAAAGAAAAAAGGTACATAATGCTTTGTCCACTCTTAAGTACAAAATCAAATACGATGACCTTTCTGGAACAAATCGGCTAAAAGGAAAACAATTACGAATTCAAACAAACAAAAACGTTTGTGTCAGCACTTAACCAACTTCTTTCCGAATGAAAAAATAAATTTCGACCTTATATAGAGAATTTAAAGCTAAAACTGGAGCATTTTCGCTTGAAACGCTTGAGATAACAGGAAAACCTACTAAACTTGTCGAACTAATGCTCTCTTCTTACCTCAAAATGGTTAAAGTTTTACCCCTACACAAAGACATAACTACAACACCAAGTGGTAATCAAATATGAACCCTCCTCGTACCACTTAAGCATCATAGAATGTCCCTAAATATATTCACAGGTTGATTTTAAATAATGAAATAAGTTTTGAGAGGGTGTTATGCAGTTTCCGAAGTAATGGAGACCTGTTGCGGGTTTTGAAGTTAATTCACACTTTGCTGGTGGATTTTGCGATGATAAAGATGCAATTTTCTGTATACGGCGATTATTTTGTGGGGAGCGGAGTTTGAACGAGATTTAACTTTCAGGCATTTTCAGTTTAGCTTTGAGGTTCCATTTGCAGACTTAATAAACGGCGCGACCCGGAGTTATTTTCATGTGGATTTCCACCCGTGTGTTGACTGCAGTAATATTTTAGCCTATATAATGTCCCACTGCTGGGGAGAGGGATTGGGATATAGTCCCCACGCTGGCCCTAAGCGGGTTGGGAACTTCACATACACCTTTGAATTTCTTCGTGGATGTATGCAGGTTTCCTCACGATGTTTTCCTTCACCGAAAGTTAATGGTAAATATCATCTGATATTCCGTACATAAGTTTCGGAAAAACTCATTGGTACGAGCCAGGGTTTGAACCCACGACCTCCGGAATGAAAGTCAAACGTCTAAACTACTGAGCCACCACCGCTTGTTGACTGCAGTAAGAGTATATTTGTCACCATTACAGCTTTTCTCGTGGATATCGTAAGAGTAGATTATGTGATTGAAGTGTCGCTGATTTTTAGGAGATCAATGATGAACAGCAGCAGCGTCATCAATGCTCGGCGATGGTGAGCTGTTTTCATACTAAATGACATGTATCACGTGCATTGGTCATCCTATTGTTAACATTACTGCGATCTACAATTCGTCTGTACAATGGGTTGTGCTCTGAAGAACTGTTCGACATGATGCCAACGTCAACTTTTCATCATCGCACCGCTCGCCACCGACTGGGCGCTCATCCTCAAACCTTGCAACCTAAATGGTCGCGCACCGTGCGGTTTCAGAGGAACTTCCTCCCGCGGACGGTCCGTCTGTGGAATGAGCTCCCTGCCGAGGTTTTCCCGTTGGACTACAGTATGGGGTTCTTCAAAAGAGGAGTGTACAAGTTCTTATTGGGTCGGCAACGCGCATGTGACACCCCTGGGGTTGCAAGCGCCCATAGGCTACGGTGACTGCTTTCCATCAGGCGGGCCGTATGCTTGTTTGCCACCGACGTGGTATAAAAAAAAAAAAAAAAAATCGCCTAGCCGCTGGTCCAGCATAGCGAGTATGGGCATTTACCTCCTAATGCCATGTTTATACATAATAATGTGACGGAAGAAGCTCTTGGCCAAGAGTGGACTAATATTGGCTTATATGTGTGTGCATGTCAATCTTTATGAATTAGAAGGGAAGACTTATCCAAAGAAGGAATTATTCGCATCATAGTAACCATGCTTCTTTCTCTTAAGTCAGTGCCACACTCCTAAAGATCATTTCTACGGAAAAATTGGCAGGGGCTTCTCCGTAGCTGAAGTCTTCAGCTTGGTGGATAGAAGTACTCATACCTATAAAAGAGTTCATGTTTTTGATACCTTAGATATAGAACAACACGCGCAAAATCTAGACCAAACTGACAATTTTAAGAATCGCATTCTGATGCAGAAATTAAAACCTAAAATAAAAACACTTGGGTAAAAACAGATATTTTATAATTTTTGTAAAGATTTGTTTTGCATAGTATTTTACTAATTAACTTTAAAGTCTTTAATGTAGTATAACTATTGTATGATTGTAAATGGGTAAATTCTGTAAATTTTTTGAGAAGTTCTCAACCCGCTTTAGGCCAGCTTGGGAACGATAGCCCAATTGCGCCCAGGGGCCCGTTTCTCTAACGCTTGTGACTTGTAATACAAGCTCTTTTTAACACTATTAATTAGATAAGGACTTCCGCTTGAATTACAAGTTAGAAGCTTTCGAGAAATAGGCCCCAGCAGTGGGACATTATACAATATACATGCTAAAATATTATTATAAGTACATGACTATTTTATATCATTATAATATAAAAACAATGGACTTCAACCCAAATTAAGTGTACAAGCGCCTTTAGCCACACTAAAAACTTCTGTTTGCTCCACCGCGGGTTAAACCATTTTGGCCAAAGAAAACATCCCGAGTCAATTTGTCTAGCTCACCCTTCTAACAGGGGGGCGGTTTTTGCCTGATTTACCAGGACTTTTCCTTTTTGCAACATCCTGTGACCAGTTTTTTTTGACGCGAAAAAAGTTTGATAGACGAGACACGTGTAAATGGGCGGCCGGATTTTAGATCCTCATATGGAACGATGAAAGAAGCCAAAAAATTTAGGATGTAAATGGGTGACTCAACTCTTTTCCATAGTTACGGTCACCCGATTCACACTAGTTTTTGTAAAATTCTGCTAAATTAATAAGCATCTAAATATTTTCACCGTGTGGTGATGGCAGTAAGAATACATTTGTCACCCCAACTCCTCCTTCGGGTGTCGTAAGAGTCGACTAGGGGATTGAAGTGTCACTGACCATTATTTGACAAAATATTGATGATGGGTTGCGTCATCATAGTGAACACATTACTGCGATCGCCAATCCACTTGCCCAGCGTGGCGATAATGGGCATTTACCTCCTAATGCGTTTATACGCATAGTTCATAGGAGAGGCCTACATCCAGCAGTGGACTATCATAGGCCGATGATGAAATCTTTTAAATTTGTCCCCCTTTACTCCTGCCGAAGGTTGTATGATAGAGTATACTCGTAACACAGTTTGTATGACTAATTTTCGTAGCACAATTGACGCAATCATGATTTTTATATTGATTAAGGCATAACTATGTAAATTTTTTTGGCATCGTCCCATAATTCCCAATATACCTACTTATTTATTTACTGTCATTCACACGATTTATATCAAACGTCTAATTTACTAAAAAGGGACCTTCCTTTAAACGTTTAAAGCAGAATTCACCTTGATTCCCCAAATTCTAATAATGGTAGGTTTTTATCTCAAATTTCTATCTTCGGACAGGTCTTCTATTCCATCTGTAGCAAGCACGTCGCCTCTCAACCATTTTAAGTCAGACCTCTGATCAGAACCCAAAACTTGATTTCGAGTGTCCTTTTATACAGGTGCTCTGAGTTGGTGATCGGAATGCAAGGACGTCTCGTTAGGTGCGATACGGCACCAAATGTCTATAAAATTACGGACACCTTTCGACGGGGGAAAAAATCGGCTCCTTACATTTAATTCCTTTGGCATTTGTCCGTGAAATGAACAGAAAATTCGGCTTTTTTGTAAATTTGCAGTGATATTACGAACAAGCGGAGTGATTTTCTAAAAAAACGAAAGAGAATGTTGCTATTTAGTTAAGTGACATTGACGATTTTTTGGAGTTCTCAATGTTATTATACTATCAAATTTACGCATACGCCAGTTGAAGTATTGTAATAGAAAAATATTATCTCACTGCTGGGTATAGGCCTCTTCTCATTGTACGACAGAGATTGGGCTCTAGATCCCACGCTGGCTCAATGAGAGTTTTGAAATCAAGGGAACTTGGATACACATAGGTGTATTAATTTCTTCGCGGATGTACACTGTACAGTCTACCAAACCAATTAGGGTCCCACTAGGCCACTCAGCGGAACCTTGTCCAAGTGATGTGTTCATTCAAATTATAAGAAATCTCTATTTGTCATGTTGCCAAGGTTCTAGAGTTGACTAAGGTTTCAATTAGTTGAATTAATGTCGATTTCCTCACAATGATTTCCTTCACTGAATGCTTGTGGCATTAGTCCCATCAACTTCAATGAACAAGCAGCGAGTGACAAGTTTTTTCTTCGCGGGTAAGATTCTCCTTAAAAATTTTACTCGCCAGCCTTGTGAACAGCCAGATAATGACAACCACATTAAAAAAAAATCTTGTGCGAGAAAATAGTTGATAGCACATCGCACTTTTGATGGGACCAGTGAGTTAGCAGGGGGGTTTCACTCCGCAGATTAGGTATACTCGGTCACTTTCCTGCCGGACAGGCACATGCCAATGGGCTGCAACTCGGCGCTCGCTGGTCGGGTCACGTGGTGCACGGTCGCGTGTAAACAAAACCTTTTCAAGTGACAACCCTACGCGGACAGTCATAACATTGTGGCGCGTAAAGAAGACACCCTTCATGCGCGATTTTAGCTTGCAGATGGGTGGCTGTGGATTTTTATGTGCCTTAAGTTGACTTTTGTTAAGGAGTGAATCTTCTATACGTTAGTAGGTTATATTGCTGGTAATTGGCCACCTTATATAAAAATGAACGCTATGTATGTAGAAAGATTGACGTTGACATGACACATCGTTTTAAAATGAATTTGAACTATAAACACAAAGAGTTCCTTTTTATACCTATACGGTGTCCTTTTTCATATAAGTTACTGGAGAGTGGCCCGTTACTAGCAACTTACCCTACTATTCCGTAGCCTAGTTGGTAGTGACCCTGCCTACGAAGATGGAGGTTCTGGGTTAGAATCCCGGCGAGGGCATTATTTGTGTATTTATTTATCACAAATATTTGTTCCTTGGTCATGGCTGTCTATGTATTTAAGTATCTATATGTATCTATCTATTATATACAGGGTTATTTTTTCATCAGTACAAATAATCTAGGGGGTGTATAAGTAAGTCATAATGAACAACTTTTACTATGGGCCGAACCTGAAATCGCGAAAAAAAAAATCAGCTGTTCCATAGAAATTGTCGACTCATGGTCGTCTGAAATGTATGAAACAGCTGATTTTGGTTTCGCGATTTCAGGTTCGGCCCCATAGTAAAAGTTGTTCATTTTGACTTAGGCACTTATAGGTGAAAAAATAACCTTGTATATCGTCGCCTGGTATCCACATCACAAGCCTTAATTGAGCTTACCGTGGGACTAGGTCGATTTGTGTAAAGATGTCCAAAAATATATATATTTTTTTTTATTAGTTATTCTGTGATATAAGTTTAAGTACGTAATCGACGGTGTTTTAAAGAAGTTTCAAGACGCCTAAAGCCAAAGTACGTAGACATTAAAGACTACTGTCAGAATTTGTGGGACGTGTACCCTCGTAACACGTCACCCCCTGTTAACTTGGCGACTAAACGATGACTTGGCTTTCCTAGCGATTGACGGGTAATGCATGACTTGAATAAATGCTATGCTAGTTTTTGCTGTTCACGTGTGCAAATTGAATGGACACTCGAGCGGGGCTCGCAGAAAATGAATGACAGATTCGAACGAAAAGTCACGTGACTGTCAGCCTCTGTAGCCTAGTTGGTAGTGACCCTGCCAACGAAGCTGGAGGTTCCGGGTTCGAATCCTGGCGAGGGCATTATTTGTGTATTTATTTATCACAAATATTTGTTCCCTGGTCATTTAAGTATATATATGTATCTATCTATTATATATATCGTCGCCTGGTACATCACAAGCCTTAATTGAGCTTACCGTGGGCCTAGGTCGATTTGTGTAAGATGTCCCAAGATATTTATTTATTTATTTTATTAAGTTTTGCCCATCACTTGTCAAATGGCACATTACTTCTGGGTCGCGTTTTATAAAGTTGCATTTAAAAATTTCGCTGTTTGCCTCTCTAACGCACGCACATATTGGCTAGAAAGAGAGGTGAACAGCAAAATTGTAAATTGTAACTTTATAAAACGCGACCCAGAAGTAAGAAGATTTGTTTAGGTATTTCATATCCACCCAGCCTCCGTAGCCTGTTTGGTAGTGACCCTGCCTACGAAGCTGGAGTTTCCATGTTCCAATCCTAGCTAGGCCTATTTATTACAAAAATTTGCTCCTTGTTCGTGGCTGTTTATAGTGTCTATGTATTTAAGTATCTATCTATTAAATATATCTTGGTACTTGGTACCCACATCACAAGCCTTAATTGAGCTTACAGCGGGACTAGGTCGATTTGTGTAAGATTTCCCAAGTTATAACCAACATTTTCGTCAAATACCCCAAAGCCTGTAGTCCTTCGCACCTCGTCTAAAGGCGGTATAATTCCTCAATAGCTTTCAGAAGGGTCCAAATCCTTCAACAAATAGAGAAAAACGCTAGTCATTGTCAAGATTAAGTTGCCACGTCCACCTAAAGGTACTTAACAAACCGATTATATACCTTATTTCAACGCAGTAACGTTCACAAAAAACTTTCTTCGCTTCGAGAATATTCTATGTCTTATCTTAAAAGAGTAAGGTTGAAAATGCTCGATGGAATAGAATTTGCAACGTCAGGGTCAACAATTCAATTCGCAGTTTGAAAAAGCAATTTTAAACGGACGAAAATGTGCAAGAATGCAGGAGGCGTCAACAGTTGGTCTATCTATTAGTTCGTCTTTGCGACGTAAAATAGATGTTAAATTTTCACGAAATCTTTATTTACAGTGCAATAACTAGTTTACCCAATAACAATAATCAATTGTACTTTGCTTTGACTAAGAAGTTTCCTTTACGCGCATAGTGCTTTTTTGTGTATCTTAATATACTTTTCCTCTTAATTGCTCAAAGGTTAACTTGAAGAGATCCCTTACAAGAGATAAATTCGCCTTTGTACATTACTTTTATTTCGTTATAATTGTGATTCATACAATAAAGTGTTTACTTACTTTGTTAGCCTACGAATTCAATGGAGATACAAGTAAATTGTAATTTTAATCCTAAACTTGGCAGTATTTTAAAAAATCGTGTGTTCTAGCCCCCTCGGCGCTGTGTAGAGCAAAAAAATCTGTCTTTAAAAAAATATATAAAAAGCGGGTCAAAAAGTATGTATCTTATAAGATACACTGCCAAGTTAAGGGTTAAAACCTTTATTGCACAGGTCCTTAGCAAAGGACTTCAGTGCAGTAGACTCCAACAGAAGTACAAATGCTTACAAACGTCAGGAGAAAATCAAACGCAAGTTTACACGATTAAGACCCGTTTGTCGTTAAATATATGAGTGATAATCGTGAAAGTTTAAATCAAAATACAAAGGCTTGAAAAGGTGTAAGCGAACAAAAAGCATTAAGCGGTCAGGCGGAATTTATCATAGAAAATACTGCAAACAATGCTAATTTCAAATATTTATTCAAAATATTTATGTAATATTTTCTTCGGTTACCGCGAGGATTACAAATGAAATAAAACTATGAAAACGGAAAAACTCGCGTATATTAATTAACTTTAACTTCATTCCGACGTTTCGAACACTTAACAGGGTTCGTGGTCTGCGGACGGGACGACTGATAGTGATAATGAAGGAAATTTGATACATCTGCTTCCATCAAAATAAGAAAGATATTATAAGTACAAAACTATCCACAAAGAAAATATACTAAAAAAACAGACAATAAGCTTAAGATTCTATCTATGATGATGGCTTGGTATTGGTGTGTTCTTGAGTATAAAAAAATCTTTAACTTGTCGTTAGATCGCTTTGTAGAGACAAAAATGTAGAACGTATAAAAAATCGCCTACAATGTATGGTAATAAGAGCTTTTTAATCTACCTATACCTATAGTATAATCTATAATAAGGTTTTCCAAAAGCCTATATTTATTGCGAATCCGCAAAGGCGAGAATCCGAAGATATTCGCAGAAAATGTCGTTACGGCCATTCCCACCCTTGCCTATTGTCCGATAATGTTCGCAATAATATATTATTGTGGTGTTTGTTCGTTTGTGCTGAAAGGGCGAGGAAAAGTGATAACGGGCAAGGCTTTTGAAGAAGTTGGGTTTGATTTACAATACAATTATTATTGATGGCGGTTTAGGTATCTAAGTTGTATTATTGTGGATATAAGGTGCATAGTAAGTATTATGTTTACGTTACATAATGCAAAACGTAGTGAATGTTTTATTGAAATAAAGACCAATATTTTTTTTTACGTTAGGCGTTTTCCATTGGATGAATTCTTTACGGAGTATTTTGGAGAAGTACAAAAATACTTGATTATTTCAAATAGTCAGATGATTATGACCTATTTAGTAAGCACTGTTGTTGTTAACGGTACAACGTATTTCCTAAAACTACTACTTTTTGATGATGATAATGATGTGATGACTATTTTTCTGTGTAATGGTCTTCTACATAGGTACAGGAAAAATGTGATGTTCCATACAAATCCTAAGATATATTATAGTAGACGTAAATGTATGGAACATCCGATTTTTTTTGTTCGAATCGATGTCGTTTTCAATGTAAAAGTTCATGAATAAATAATATAATATATGACCTTAGAATTAACTCCCTAAAGTTTGGCCGGTGAATAAAAGTCACCCTGTTTCTAACTCATTTATTTGTGTTTTATGACAGATATTAATTTATACAGTACCTACGTATAGAAGTAAATTCAAATAATACTAAGTGCTTAAACTCAGTAGCACTAAACAATTGGTCCAAGAAATAAAAAATCAACACTAGAAGCTTTGAATTCACGAAGCACCTCACAAAGAGTGTCATTACATTACTTAGAATTGTACCGTTTTATTGAACCATAACCAGCGTTTCCGCAACAGGTGACTATAAAAGTAATCTAACCTCAAACTAAATGCAATAGAAAAGAGACCCTATCACAATAAAAACAAGGTTGTTGTGTTAAAGTTCTTGATTAAACTACTGTGGAAATTAAATCTGTTGTTTCGCGAAGGTGGGAAGTTTTGGTCGTTTGCTCGCCGTTTTCAATTTCAGTAATCGTAATGGAGAACAGAGGATATTATTTTGAATGAAGGAATTTACATGTTTAATTTGGGAGAGGAAATTGATCTTGTTTGTTTTACAATAGTTATCATCTTTCAGAGTAAATCTAAGAAACCGCAATATTAACTAAAAAGAAGTAGTAGGGGTAGTTTGCTGATAATTTGTATAGTGAAATGCCTGGTTGACGTAACCAGTGGTCGGAATTCTGGTGGCATTTTTGAGCTATCATAGGGACTTCTCATTTATCGATTACCGATATTCATAATTATATAGATAAATTAAAGAACAAGATTAAAAGTAGCGTTCTTTTTCCACATACAAATGGATATTTGATTGCAAACGATATCGTTTAAAACCAGACAATTTAGAATGTTATTATTTCTCTTAAAGAGATAATAATGACGAAACTCTTATTAGCACTGAAGCAGACTTAGCAAATAAAATCAATAAATGTTAAAACATTGAACTGAACTGATTTAATTTAAAATTGTTATATATTAACTTTCCACTGACAAGTTCCGCCACTCAGAAGTTACCTAAAAGAGATCTCTCATTAACTGTGGGACTGCCTGTTGTTTACTTCTACTCGTAATCATATTTTACACATATTATATTCTGCATTTATCGATCTGAGAAGTCCCTATGACAGCGCAAAAATGCCACCCGAATTCCAACCACTGGACGTAACTAAAGACAGAAAAGCTGGCGACGTCCTTGCACAACGTATCAGCATTGCGATACAGCGAGGAAAAGCCACCAGCACCCTTGGTACAATGCCATAAGGGTAAATTACTAAGAGGGACGGATAGTCTATCTCGCGGCGACCTACTGTGTCATCGATCTACAGTTGTCGAATTTTTAATGCTATTCAATTATATTTATATACGCGTAGGTATTTAAATGACAGACTAACATGCATATTCCAACGATGATCCCCTTCAAATTCAGGCGAGTATCTATCAATAATTTCACATCTCTCTCAAATTTCCAAAATCGAACAGCTTAGTAACCACATCCAATATTCAATCTCGCACGACACGATCCCATCGCATCAATATCCACAAACCGCCTTGACACCGCGCGATAATTACAACATGGCGGACACTCCATTACGGCCACTCCGAAATAATCTTTTTAAAAATTCAAAACGGCACACGTTTCGGTTGACTCGCTCGTGAAGGTTTAGTACCCCTGGACTTTCGGTCCAAGCTACACAGCACCTTATTCGAGTTGGATTAAAGTTCAAATTAGAGTTGGATGTTTTTTTTGTAAAAACGTTGTGAAAACCGCAATGGAAGTACGTTGCTAATTAAAAAATGTTGGCGACCGCGGCCGGGGGTTGATTATCGGAGCGGTGATAAAGTGTCGCTTGAATTTCGCGTCTCGGACGATGTTGGATGGTTTGTGACGTCACAATGTGTCAAATTAGCCGATGTTTGGATAATTTTATTAACTGACATCTTTAAGTATCTCAAGGGAACTCATAAGGTATTTGGCCCGAATATAATATGGGATGAGTAGAGCTGGGCACAAAGTAAGCCGAACCTTATGTTAAGGATTAAGGAAAATTATTCAAAAACCTTGTGACAATTGTCACGACCTTCGAAAAATAAAAGTGTTTTATTAACGATGTGGTTTAAAAAGTTTTTTACATATAATTCAATTTTGGTATTTTTGGTGGCACTGGCACACAAGCAAGGGGAACATTCATTCATCTACGGAGGCCTATGACGTCAGTAAAATTGATATTTTACAAATGTGACAGCTGTCACCGTGGCGAAATAGGGGCCAGGAGTCATTTTGAGACCTATTTCAAACTAGTTGAATTTGTATTTATTCTGTGATTTTCAATCACAATATCGTCGGCTGACAAGCAAAACTCACTATAAAAACTGCCATTACTCTTAGCAACCTCTTATGTCAGTATTAAATCAGAACTGAGATAAGAGCTTTATTTCAAGTAGGTATTTGTTACTTAGTGAGTTTTGCTTGTCAACTGACGATATATTATTATGCTTCTATTAACTTTAGTTTTAGTTTTATTTTATTGATTTAGTTTTAATGTCATTGTTTTATTTAGGTATACTTCTATTTTAATGATTATTTGTGTTATAGCTTTTATTTGCATAAGATAATAATTTTCACATACTACGTTAGTTTACCCAGACTTCAAGTTTCTACGTTCAGGATCCAATATTCGACTTCAGCCGCAATCCAGCTTCCAATAGTTAGTTTGTTCTTCATGTTTATTTATTTTGAAGTGCGGTCTGCTGTATAGTATACACGGTTGGAACGAGAATTCCGACTAACTTCACACACACATTTCTAAGACTAAAATGAGCAAAAAATAATAATTTGATTATTGTGTCAGTGCATATAGAAAGGTACCATGTCATGACTAGGCTTAGGACATTTCATAGCATATCGTGGTTCTAAAATCCTTCGAGCCGCTATGTGTAAACTTTTCGAAGTCTAAGTCAAAGTGTATGATATTAAATGTAATAGAAGAAGAAAGCTGTCAGGTGTCAAGTCAAATTTTTTCATTGTCAAATTTTGTAAACAACATTTATTATTTATTTTTACACATTTCTTTCTTTTATATTGTCCAAATTAACAGTGGAGTGATAATTTATTATATAAAACAAAATCACGTTGGTACGCAACCACAAATTGAACAGCATGGACTCTCAAAGTGACCCCCCTCCCGACGATTCTGTGCAATGTCCCCATTGCCCTAGAATACTTAAGAAAAGGGGATTACTACGACATATCCGATCCGCCCACTTCGTCGATCCACCATCTTCTTCAACAACAGTCCAGGACATACAAAAATCGATACTAGAAAATGCATTTGGGGCTCCATATCTTAACGGAAAAGGATTAAGGACAGACATATGGCACAAACGCTGGAACAAAGTGTGTAGCCTGCACGGCAAACATTATGACCTCCCCTTAAATGTTGTAAGTAGAAGATTCATTCATAAACTTGCCGATGAAATACAGTTACTTACAAAATCAGACTATCCCTCAGAACGCCTCCTCATCTTTGTTGCTGTCATGTTACAACGAGACAGAAATATCAAAAAAGCAAAAGATATCACCAGGCTGATAGAACGACGCCAACGATTATGGGATGACGAAGAATTTGATATACTTATAACTGAAGCCACTAAAGCCGACTATTCACTTCGGAATTTCCATAATCGGAAAAATGTCAATAAAGATGACGACGCTACGAAGATTTTCACGCGTCTTGTTCTTAGGGGCAAAACTCGCGAAGCCCTCAACTGGCTTCTGACGAAAGATAACAACAAAATTCTCAAACCTGAAGACGAAATTGATGAATCTGGTAAAACTGTCATGGACGCCTTGCTTGAAAAACATCCCCACGCAGTCAACCCCGACCCCAACCTTTTTACAACTCCAAATGGCCCCTCGGATTTGCCCCCCACTTTTGGAAGTAGACATTACATGCGAACATGTAGAGTTAGTCGCCAGAAAATTACATGGTGGAGGCGGCCCGACCGGCAGCGCAGCCGAAAATTGGAAAGACTACCTATTACGATTCGGTGAGGCAAGCCAGCATTTGAGAACTTCGATAGCTCAATTAACTATGAAACTAAACAATAGTTTTGTGCCATGGAACCAAATACAAGCTCTGATGGCAAGCCGACTTGTGGCCCTAGACAAATCCCCTGGGGTTAGACCAATTGGCATTGGCGAATGCCTACGCAGGATCCTCTCAAAATGTATGATCTTGGCCTCCGGCTCTGAAGTTACTGAAGCTTGTGCACAATCGCAACTTTGTAGTGGATTAAGTTGTGGTATTGAAGGAGCCATACATGCTATGAATAACCTTTTTGAAAAAGAATGTCTGCCCGGCTCTCAATGGGGTATGCTGCTTGTTGATGCTAACAACGCCTTTAATTCCGTAAACCGACAACTCGCTCTTTGGCAAGCTAGAATACACTGGCCCCACTGCGCCCGTTTCTTATACAATACTTACAATGGACATGCAGAACTTATAATCCGCGACTCAAATATGAAACTGTTCAGCGAAGAAGGAGTAACTCAAGGTGACCCACTTGCCATGCCCTTGTATGCCCTCGCAACACTCCCCATAATAAACCAACTTAAATCACAACCATCAATTGTCCAGTGTTGGTATGCGGATGACTCCTCTGCTCAAGGAACCTTTAAAAATTTAAG
>JALPQI010022224.1:0-11278 GCA_025490895.1 Thaumatotibia leucotreta
GATTTCGTTCATTACTCACATTTTTATAATAATCGTGGTATTATATATAATATTTATGTACGTTATTATGTATTCTATGTATTGTGTAATAAAATTTATACGTGTATTCTATTAGTTTACGGATAGTGTAAGTTAATTCATATTTGTGCATCTTGTCAGTTTGTCTATCTAAATTTTTATAAGTATCCACTCAGTTTCTCAAAGGTTAGCTGGAAGAGATCCCTTATAGGGATAAGTTCGCCTTTGTACCTATATATCTGTATAATTGTGTTATAACTTGTTTGGTGTACAATAAAGTGATTTACTACTACTACTATAAGTGGATCCCCAAACAGCTCAAAAAAATGGCCCCAAAAAATGGGCTGCAGAAGTAAATATTGCGGTGCTTTTGCTCCGCTATTCAGTTCTGACAGTTGACATTTGGTCACCTTACGGTATAGCATTATTATTCCTTAAACATTAAAAGTTTCTACTATTTTGCGGTGTTTTTCGCAAAACTTTATTTTTAAATAAAAAATTTAGAAGCTTTTTTTTAAGTTTATTTGACCGACTACTCCGAAAAATCCTCATCATTAAGTATCACTTTTTTTTGCTTTTAGGAAGGTTTAAGGTCTAGGGCAGTCTTTAGATTACCAAAAATCCTTGGGATATGTTTTATTTTTTTATTTACCTGCATTAATGCTATTTTGATGCGTTTTTAATGTAAAATTTTGAATTTGGTATTTTTTATCCTAAGTGAGGACGCTAATTTTTTTGTCAGTAAGTGCTTTATTTGTAGTAATACTTTCACAAAAAGAAAATATTTAAAAAACCTAATAGTTTTTTTATCAATAAATTTCTTCATTCCAGTATTTCTCTAAAAATTTTTTTCAAAAATTCATAACTCAAAAACTACAAAAAATCGGCTAACATACATGGGGTATATTCTGACAGCCCATGACGTAGAGAACCTAAAAAAATTTTTTTGACGTCAAGGTTTGGACCACCCTGTATCAATTCAATGTCAATTTACGTCAATGATATTTTGTGCGGTAAGTGTCGAGAGATTGTATACCTACACACTAACTTATGTTCACATTCACACTGCACTGGTACTTTATTTGTATGCCAGTAACGACTACTTCTGAAATATTTTTTTTGGCATGACGCACGATGATTTACGGAATTTTTTTTATTTATGTATACAGTGGACATTAGTGGCTATGTATGCATATTTTTTTTGTAGGTGTACCTCCGTGTGAAATAAAAAAAAATATGGAAAAAAAACAAGAACTCTGTTTTTTTATTATGAAAAATAAGGACAAGATGCAGGTTAAAAATATGCATTGTGTAGTTTATTTTATTGTTATCAAACACAATTTTGTTTGGTTGATCTAACTTGAACAGTTCTCGAAATATGCCACTTTCAACGACACCCTGTATATTTTACATTATCTTGAATAACTCTGAAACAAAAGAAGATCTAGAGCTGATATTAAGCATGGAGTATTCTTAGGTCCTGCTAGTACACCACCTAAAATATTGACCTCATCCGTGGGGAAAGGCACCTCTTGTTCGGAAAGGCTGCTAAACCCTTTGACACTTATTGCTCACTTCACAAAGTTTTTTTATTCTTTGAGTTTTTTTTTATTATAGTTTATTGTAAGTGAGCGTTATTTGCTTCAACTGAAATATGATAGAAATGACTTTTAAAGTAGCGGCATCGTAAGAAGTCGTTTTTGACAGCTCACAATAGTGTTGAGAAACGCTCGATTTTACCGTCGTAAAATTTTCAGTCAAGTGCGAAAGGGCGTTAGATCTGGTACTTGCCATTGAAAAAGTTTAATTAAAAAAGTGTTAGGTAATCCGAATTAAAAAATTGTTTGTCAATCTTACTTAGAATCATTAGCAGGCAGCGAAACTTTGGAGCCGGTGACGTCATAATGACGTAAAGTTGCATTTAGGTAAGATGTTTTATAGGACGTGACCTCTATAAGCAAAATTCATAGCAACCACAACCTCTGTTAGCGAGATATAGTAACTATATCCAATCAGAAGCATAAACAGTGTCCAAAATTAAAAATTAAGGGTCAACAATTAATAGCAGTAGGTAATCGATGTCCAAATGTATTGCCAGGTCAAATAGTATCGGAGTCGGATATACAATATACGTAGTTTCACTTGGTAGTAATGTCAATGCAGAACTGACAGTGGTTGAGACCATGACTACCATGAGTTTGTGCGCGAGTTTGCCAGCCTGCAGCGATCCACTCCCAACCCACGTTGGCGAACTTGCGTGCTGCTAGCTCAGAGTGCAATCTAGATATGCCAAATAGAGAAATGCCGTATATACAGTATATAAACTCACTAAAACCATTTATTAAAATCAGAGCACATCTAGGTGATAAATAACGTAGTGGTATATAAATTATTATTCTACGAAAAATAAAATTATTCGTGATTTTATAATTGAATTTGTAATTATTATGTGCTTATCTTATCTTATCTTATTTGCGGGGCCCTTACGGATACACTTCGACCCATTGGGATCTTTTGTGTAATTGCCCCCTGTTTCGCCTACCCCAGGGATTGTTCTATCAACTCCATATGCTTGAGGACGCACCCCAGCGGCAGCGTTTTGACCTCCTTCGGTTCCAGATAGCCGGTTCCGAAGTCTTTCATCCTTTGTCTGGCGAGGGCATGACATTCGCACATCAAGTGTTTCATTGTCTCTTCTTCCTCGCCACACATTCTACAGTCTATGCTGTCAGAAAGACCCATTTTGGCCAAGAGAGTTTTGACCCCAAAGTGTCCCGTAAACACCCCCGTTATGAGTTTGAGTTGTCTTTTGCTATATTTCCAAAGCTTTTTGCTCCAGCCCGAGTCTACTTCGTGCATAAAGAGCTTTGAATGCCTGAGCCCCGTTAGATTGTTCCACTCTTCCTGGTGCTTCCATCTAACTCGCTCTTTCATGGCTGTTTTAATAGTTCCTTGTGAGAGTCCTACAAATGGTTCTGGTCCTACAAAGTTGTTTGTAGAACCCCCTCTTGCAAGCTCATCTGCATTTTCATTGCCAAGGAAGCCCTCGTGCCCTGGGATCCATACCAGTTGCACTTTGTTTCGCCTTCCAAGTTTGTTCAGAGCTTGGATGCCGTTGAATACTAGTCTAGAGTCTACTTTAGGCGCCGTAAGGGCCTTCAGTGCTGCTTGACTGTCGCTTAATATATAGATATTCATACCTTGGGTCTGTCTATCTATAATCTCCTGTGCATAGGCAATAATCGCATAGGTTTCCGCTTGGAATACAGTCGCATAGTTGCCCATACTTACACTACCACGGTAGTCGTTTGCATAAATGCCTGCGCCCGTACCGGATCCAGTCTTGGATCCGTCAGTGTACCAGATAAGGTCGTTCCCATCAGAAATTGGTGGCTGTAGACCCCCCGCCCATTCGGCTCTATTATGAATTTTAGTTTTAAAATTCTTTTGGAAAACAAATTTGGGCAGCATTTTATCACTACCCATACTTGTTAACTTATCCATGTAACTGTCTAGTTCCATGCTTGTATGTTTGGTCTTTGGCATGCTATCACTCCATAGACCCAAGATCTTGAGTCTTTGCAGGGACTTGCGTGCCTCCGACTGTATAACCAGGTGTTATGTGCTTACTATTATTTTAACATAATTTAATTTTTTATTTATTTTTATGATGCAACTAGTAAGTGATTTGGTGTTAATACTAGCTTATGTGAATTGAATAACAATTTTGACATTTATCTGGTTGTCAAGTTCCACACAGTCTGTAAAGCCGCGTATCCACCGGGCACACGGGCTCGCGAGGACCTGTCGAAACCATGACAAACTTTTAGAAAATTTGTGCGTACCTACTATTATAGCAATTATTCGTACCTCCATAAAAAAAGGTTTACTTATTTATTTCGATTGACGTATCGGTAAATTGCAGCAACAGCAGTAACATCACTATTCCGTACAGGCAACAATGAAGTTTGACATTTGCTCCATTATACCAACTACTTTAGTGCCACTTTTCTGGGTTTTTTTGTTTGGCTCTGTGCGTCCATTTATTATTTAATGTCATTGATTACACCTAATATGCAGTAATCACAACACAACGTGGACGTCTTGTCATTCGTATTTTGTATTTTTAGTCAACATTAGTTTAACTTAAAAAAACACTTTGTTTATACCGTATACCTAAATCAAAAGAAAACCTGATTCATACGTCAAAGACAAACGGGACGTAAGTTAAACTTAAATATTATCCTGAAGTTTTGAGCACGACGTTACACCCGTGGTGGTCGGCGGACAATATAATATAGGTAAATAGGTATATGACGGCGTATGGTTTAAAATTTGAAAAAAAAAATGTTATAAATTGGATCGCTTTATTTTATATCCCGCAGTTTACAGAAACTTAAAATTAATTATACGATTATGAGAAAATATTATGTAGAGAACATAGACACTTTTGATAGTAATCGATAATCATGACTGTTTTAAAATGAAAAGTTACCATTCTATATATTATCTTGTATTTTTTCTGTGGCTAAAGTAAACACAATCACAAGATTTAGGTAAACACTATGAAGTGTACAGTCAAGGGCAGAAATATGTATACACTTTTTTACTTATAGCTTTAGCGTAAGGTCTAAAATTATATACATATTTATTACCCTTAACTACCGTTAAGGGTAAGGGGTCAGTGCAAGTATCTGATATACGATGTTCAAAATGTTGTGTAATTCTAAGTGTCAAAGAATGTTTACTCGTGGAATGCACCGTTTCCTGGCTTCCCTAGCACAATGCTGTGTTGACAACTCCCCGTTACCGGTACTCTCGGCAAACAGGGCCCTTCGTGCGGCTAATATTTACACACTCCGAACACTGAACTACTATGTAAATGTCACACGCTTCCTTTTAGTTTTAATTTTTACGGCGTATATGTAGAGTCGAGAAAATCCGCAGGGAGACCACCGACAAGACAAGACATCTGACGAACGGAACAAAAGAGTGGATGCAAGTAGCACAGGACCAAGGACAGTGACGTAATAAACCTCGCCAATAACAATAATTATTGATAGAAGACGAACATAAATAATTAATTTCAGTAGTATTAGTGAACGAAAATAACAAAATAAAATAAAATAAAACGATTTCATTTACTGTTTGAGTTTTTCATTCGAAGTAGCTGAAGTAGGTACTAGTGAACTCGGTAGTATCGGTACCAGTTTAAAACCCATCTAAAGGCATACCCCCGTACAAGTCGATCTTAAAACATTTGTGCATTGACGATCTATTATAAGTGGTAGTGTTTCTATTTTCGAGCATCAATATGCAATTAGTAGCAATAGATCATAGTCAGCTCCCCAAAGCTTTATTACAAATGGATTACCTTCCAGTTTATATAGAACCTTGATCTGTATTTCAAAAGGTTTATAACGCGTTCCTTGTTATTCTGGTGATTGGGTTGTCGTTTGGTTCTACTTCTTAAATGAGGATTTATAATGCTTAAAACGTCGTAACTGATGTAGTTTATCTTATAGAGTGAGTCGTTATTTTTGAGTTCATACAGGAAGTTGCAGTAAGAGTTTAGTTAGAAATGTTTGAACAGTGCGCACGTTTATTCCGACCTGTTACAATACTTACAATCCTTTGTAAATTAAAGCTATTCTTGTCGAAGTGAATAATGTTGCATGTTTGATTAAAACAAGGGAGCATATAGAACACGTCCGATTGCCGAAGATACGGTAACCTTTTGTTAGTAGTAGACAAGCATAAAATCCGCCTGATGATAACTGGACTTCGCAGTAGAATAAGCAGTATTATTCAATGATCATTTAAATTGGTCAAGGACCTCGAACCTTCAATAATATCTTGTCACACCGATAGTCATCGTTCTCATCATGGTCGATCCCATATGAACTCATTCTCAGGTGTCACAGAATCGTATTATCAATTGATAAATGACACGACTCGGCTCAACGATGTAGTGACAAAGTTCAAATCTATCTAGACGTTGGATCCCAAATGGTTAACGATGATGATAGGTAACAAGTCGATATTACTGTAGGTGACCTTATTACTAACAGTTCAAGCTTTGATAACAAAATGTAAACAATATGTAATTAAAAAGTAACTATTGAAATTGAGAAGCAAGCGACCGAGGAGAAATCAAATGAGTAATATCTCATAATGTAGCAAAGTTTTTTGGAATACGTCATTAATTCTTGACAGAAAATGACAGGAAGTAATTACGCTTTTGTTATCCTTATCATTAACCTGGACCGCATTATTCTCTTATCAAGTAAAAGGTAGCATATTGCATATTATGCCTATTATCTACTGAGCGGTTAAAGGAATGCAACAAAAGAACTGTAGGTATGCAACAAAATTATAATCATCAGGTCAGGAGCTTATGTTGCTGACATTATTTAAAAATGCAAATTATAACCATTTAACAGTTAAGTCATTTCAGACTTTTCAGAGCGTAGTATATCCTAAAATTAAAATGCTCCTTACCGACGATACCTAAATATCCGAATTTCAATACTATTTCGAAACCTAGGCGTTTGAATTGATGATCTTGCAGACTGGCCTGTCATGTGAGGAAATGGCTATACCTTTGCAACAGGATTACTGTATTGAAGATCTGTATGCTTAGCACATGATTGGTACGTCAGTATGTCGCCGCGAGATAGGTTTTCCATCTTTTACTAACAATACCTTTTTCAACGATACCTCAGATCTTCTTTTTAAAATAAACCCACACATGGCCTTGTTTATCGTCCGTTTCTGTCTTTTTACGCCAAAATTTATGTATTTACTCCGCAGCTGCCCAGTTTGGAAATGCCTTTCTTTAATATCATCCATCGATTCTTCCCTCCATACAACACTATCCAAAATCATTAATATTCAATTTGGTCCAAGGTCATGGAGACAAGCGGTTCTCCCGATTAGATTCTGCGGCTTGGGGGTCCGCAGCATAGCTAGCTCGGCTCTGCCTGCCTTCCTCGCCTCTGTATATGGTACTCTGTCTCTCGTGGGTATTATTTTAAATAACCCTCAGATACCCGTCGACGAGATAGTGTACCTGAAAGAGGCGCGGGAGGCTTGGTGTGAGTCTTGCCCGGGTGTAGAAATCCCAGCAGCAAGGCATATCCAGCGGGCCTGGGATTCCCCCCGCCTAAAGGCAGATCATACTGCCCTTCTAAATGATAGTCCGGACGACGCTGATCGGGCGCGCCTACTTGCGGTGTCAGCGCCTGAGTCAGGTCACTGGCTCAGGGCACTCCCATTCAAACAAATTGGCACCGTTCTGGACCCCTCTTGCCTGAGAATCGCCATTTGCTTAAGGCTTGGGTCCAGAATTTGTGTCTCACACACGTGCGCATGCGGTAAAAGTGTGGACCAGCTGGGACGACATGGCCTTTCATGCCCTCGAAGCGCCGGTGTCGCTTATATCGCCACGGCACCATCAACGACATAGTCCGCCGCTCGCTTGCCACCGTCTCTGTGCCTGCAATCCTTGAACCCGCAGGCATGGCGAGGGACGATGGGAAGCGCCCCGATGGAGCAACATTGGTGCCGTGGAGATTGGGAAGGGCCTTGGTGTGGGACGTTACGTGCGTAGATACCTTCGCCCAGTCCCACATCCAGGCCACCCGTCTACAGTCTGGTGCTGCAGCTGACCAGGCCCAGGTTCTCAAGCGCCGCAAATACTCGTCCCTTCTCAAGGACTATGAGTTTGCGGCGCTCGCAAAAGAGACCCTGGGACCCTGGTCACCTGACATGAAGACCTTCATAAGGGCCATGTCGGCACGGTTGGTCAACACAACTGGGGACCAAAGAGCTGGCGCTTACCTCTCTCAACGCATCGCTCTTGTAGTGCAGAGAGGTAACGCCGCCAGCATTATGGGCTCCATGCCGCAAGCGGACCTGCTGGAGGGTGTGTTCTTTTTATAATAGGATTTTATCTTTGTAAGTAAGTTTAGTTTTAATATTATATTTATAGTTTTAATTTGTTCTTTTCTTTTGTAATTCTTTGTTTATTTGTATGGAATAAAGTATTAAAATTAAAAAAAAAAAAACAATATGAATAAAAGAGGGACGGATAGTCTATCTCGCGGCGACATACTGTCGCACCAATCCTGTGCTAAGCCTACTGCTGGGTCAGGCCTACAGTAGTCGTAGTCGATATTGGTGCTGAATTGCTGTATTTGTTCAGGGATAAATTAGTTACGATTGCCCCTGAGACATGCTTTAACACGGCATGCAAATTACCGCACGTGTGCGTCTGATTCGGTTCAACTCAATTAAGACATCGTGACACTTTGCGCTCTTAATGGATGTCTTCATTGAGACTAAGGCCTAATCTACACAAGGGGATTGTTCTTTGCTAACTACTAAGTCGAAGAGAACTTTTGACCATAGGTTACTTTGGAATGTTATTTACTTTGCAAATAGTTTCTAAAACGAGTTGGGTGGATGGTGTCAGGCATTTAGCTACAAGTTATATTTAAACTCAAAGAGTAACCTCCAATAATTTGGCAAAAACATGTCAAAATAAGTTGGCCGTTCTGCGTGGTGTGCGCCGAAAAGCGAGACCAAAGTACGGAACGTTAAGAAGAGTTGGAAGAAGGGGATATAGCAAAATAAAATCAGTAGAGCAATTCAGATGTAGTCGTCGGGTCAAGCTTATTACGATGGTGATGATTCATATTTTGCTTGTTATGTTATGAACTTGCATAATTATTTGCGGACTTCGCTCGAGGATATGTCGTAAAAATATTTTACTTTTAGAAAGTGGCAAAAATAGAAAGCCAATTAAGTATCCAATGTCGAAAACAATTTAGACATTTGTCAGAATCACTTTAGTGAATAATTGCTTGTTTACCTACTATTTTTACTGTTTTTAAAATTAAATTGATTGAGAATCTCTTTTGGTTCAATTGCCAGAATCGCTTAAATGGAGCTGTTAAAGGTGCATTTAGACCAAACAAACATTCGCTCATTCTATCCCCCACTCTACGAAATGAACTAATTTCGCCGAATCACGTTTTGTGTAACGAACAAATTTCGTAGAGTGGGGGATAGAAAGAACGAATGCTCGATTGGTCTAAATGCACCTCTAATAGATTCCTTTTGAACGGTTATAATAGTTATTTCATTATTTATTGGAGTTGTCTTGTCGGATCGAAAAAAGATTACTGTCAAGAACACAAATTACGTGGGCTCAAAATAACATGTTTTGACATGTTAATAGCTGTCGCAGTGACATAAATGTGTTATCGAGTACTTAAATATTTGGTTCCGTTATTTTCCGGGTACCTACATAATATATTGGAAATCTATCGAATGTGACTGCATGCTCCGAAAAGTGCGAAAGGTATAAGTGGTAAAAAAATGTAAGCTACACAAGATACTAAGAAGTACGAAAAACTTAATGTTTATTAATGTACTACTCTTTGATTAAAAATCTAAAGTACTTGTGGATAGAAGCGCACAATTTTATACAGTAATAGTGTATGTAAGCAGTGACAATAAAACTCAATTTATACACGACATAATTACAACATTATTAATCATTCCAAGCTATGCTTATATCTGGTAAATCTATTATTAGGTCAAGTTTATCTATTTCCCCAATCTCTGTTTAGTTTTTATGAAATATGTACGAGCCCCGATGCAGTGGAGTTCGTCTAGTTCGAAACAATTTTTACAAATTTTTGAATATGATAAATTGTATGAACGTTAGTCATGGTTAATGTACTACATTTCAAGAGACACAACAATCTGAAGTACGCTTTTAATAATAATAATAATAATAATAATACTCTTTATTGCACCACAAGAGAAAGATAGTACAAAAACAAACACATTTAACAATTTAGGTAGCAACAGGCGGTCTTATCGCTAAAAAGCGATCTCTTCCAGACAACCTTGGGGTAGTAGGAAAAAGCTGAAAAATAAACTAATAAATTGGTAGTGCTTAACAGTAACAGGAAAATAAATTAGCACACAACTTAAGTAGCGATTGAATACATACATAATAAAATACATAAATATACAAATACAATACATACATATACTATATATACAAAAGAGGTATACAAAACAAATACATGCTTTTGTTGTTTAATAATAGTACGGTCAAATCGTACATAATTTTACCCTAAACTCGCAAATCAAGTAGTATCGCTGCAATTTTGGTATGTTGTTTAGACACCATAGGACAGTATAAAACCATATTTTGCAAGCAAAAAAAAGTTGTGCTAGCTGGGTAGTACGTGAAAAACTGCGAAAATTACGGCCATTTTTTAGTTTCTCATTTTTATTTAAAAAACCTTACGTTTTTTGATATCATATGTAATAAACGTTTAAAGACTAATAAATTTCCAACAAGTTGAGCTAACATGCATTACCGTAGGTCTTATAGTTTCAGAGATTCGAGACTTTAAAAAGTACCCCTTTTTGTAAACTAGATAAAATTTTGTGTTTTGCTAACGTTTTCGACTAAATATCGCCTCACCTAATTATGCTACGAAAAACATGCAATAATGACCTTATAGCGCACTTAATATTCTTTCATTTAAGGGTAAAATTAGGTCAGTGAACTTTGTAGTTGAAAGTATAAACCCGAAATTCCAATGGCAGGAGGCCCGCTATCTAAGTTTTTCATACAAATCGCAAGTCGAGTTGCAAAGCTGTAATTTTGGTATACTATAAAGGCCTTATAGATATATACGAAAATGCATATTAAAAGAAAAACAAAAAAGTAATTTGGGCATAGGACGTAAAAACCGGAAAAAAATTCGCACTTTTATTAGTTTTTGACGTTTAACTAAAAATCTATTATCTTTTTGATACTGATTGCTATAAAACTAAGAAAGAACATTAAATTTTAAAGGATTTGAGCTACGTTGCATTACCGTAAGTTATATATATTTTGAGATACGACATTTCATGAATTGCCCTTTTATCAAAACATAGACAAATTTTAGGTTACGTTAAAGCTTTTCACTAAATATTGGCAAAACGTTCGCGCTAAGAAAAAAAAAGTAATTGTAGATAATAACTACATTAAATTTGGAACAAATTGAGCCGATAACAATTACTGTAAGTCTTATAGTTGGGGGTGTACGAGGCTTCAAAACATACATTTATTTTCTTAACTTAATGAAGGGCACATTTTGAAACGTCGTTTCTCTAAATCTATATAATTTAGGGTAATGCAAGGTAGCTCAAATCCTTTCAAATTTCATATTCTTTCTAAGTTTTG
>JALPQI010022225.1:0-18387 GCA_025490895.1 Thaumatotibia leucotreta
TCACGCCAAATGTGCAAACGCTCAATATATAGAACAATAATTTCTGTAACAAAACGTATAAAATTACCTTGTATTATTTTTCCGTACACTTTTTGTCACACACACCAAGTTTTACGCGTATCTAAAATAAATGTCAGGAGGTGTTTTATAAATAAAACTTAAAAATGTTTAGATAACTTAAAAGTCCGATAAGCAATGAATAAGGATTACATTAAACCTTCTATAAAACAAAATGGTCAGTTATAAAACATTTATATGATATTTAGGTCGCGTAAAGGTTTTTGTTGTACTCTTTATACAACGTTTTGGTCATTGCTTAATCGTTACAATACCTTTAATAAACGATTTAAGTCGCCATGCAAACCTTTATTTAACCTTTATCTCACCAATAAGTCTTATAATTTGCGCCACTTTCGCCTTTTATAACCGTTTACCTTACGTTTATATGACCAACCAAAAGGACTACAAGTTATATGCAAAACGTTGTCTCAACTTCTATATGACTATATTTTGCTAGTTGGGTAGGTCTCCTCAGGACACCTCGCAACTCATGAGCGCGGCGCGTATTGACTGAGTACGCGCCGCGCTCAGTGCTTGATAATGGAGACCTAGACTATGTCAGATAATGCTCTCCGAAACATATTGTGCGTCGTGACTAAATACACGTGAGTTGAAACGTTTATAGTATTTTATGCAACCCTTGTTTAAGAGAGGTCAAAAAAGGTGAGTGGCGTGGGTAACAATTTGAAGCGAAGCCGAAAATTGTTATTCAAGGCGCCACGAGCATTTTTTGACTCGGTTAAACAATGTTGCATACAACAATTTTTCGCTCCTCTATGGTTTACGGTTCATCAGAAATGACATTTAAAATTAGGTTCGCAGCCATGTATTTCATTACGTCTTGTATACATGAGGTACTTATCTTAAAATCCAAAAACGCACTGCGTGTATGCCCGAATAGATAAAAGGGAATAGACAATATAGACTTATCTTGATATCTTTAACCCTTTACCTACGGGTGTCAACCAGAGTTGCCACCAAGGCAACAGCCGTGCAGTACGGGTGTCAACTATAGTTGATCGAAGTACTGGTCATGTATAATATTTTTTTTATTCAAAACTAGACCTTGTATCTTGGTAATAGCGGTCACAATATGCTTTGGGATTAGTATAGATGCAAAGAAAAAAATACCCTAATGTTTCGGTAGATGGCTCTGATATAAATATATTTTTAAAACTACCGCTTTTTTTGCTGGCAACTGGGGTTGACACCCGTACTGCAGGAGTGCCAAAAATTGAAATCAATATGGCGGACAATAGTGATGTTTTAAATTTTATCGACTTGTTGTGAGAAACAGATCAGAGAATACCCGTACTTTACAGATTTGTCGATACCTTAGTGCCCACTCTTACTAACTATACAATCTAATAAGTTTAAAAATTAAATAATTATACACATAAAACCTTATTAGATTCAAATTATTGTTCGATTTTTTCCCTAATCGATGCGAAATATCGACAACTGTGTCGATAGACGCACATCACTATTTTTCATACGTGAGAAATTGTTTGTTTGCAAGGTTTTTATTGATTGATATTTATGCTTTTTTTTAATAATAATAGTCTTTTGAGTATTTGTTTGTGTTAAATATACCATAAACTAATGTTTTTACACTTAAACTTGTGAAATTCGCGAGTGGTAACTTATAAATCTTCAAATTCTTAGTGACTGATATATTACTTGATTTTATTAAAAAAAGGGAATATTATTACTATATGTGATTATTTATTGATTAAAGACAACATATGTAATATGTGTGCGAAATTTCAAGCGTGTAGCTGCAATACTATAAAAGTTCCAGGTAAGTGAAGTTATGCCTTACACCGGCTCTCGAAAAAACATGCCCGTATTGAGAGGTTACGGAGTGATATAGGGCCCCGTAGGTAAAGGGTTAAGGTAGGGGGTTCACGACTCTGTTAATGACAAAATAAAGGTACGAGAGTAGAAAAATTATATTTATAGTTACATATTAAGTATATCTCACGAAAGTTTAATAGTACATTGTGAATCAAGGGAGGTAAGTACGGAATTACTAACGAGAGTGTTAGAAGCCCGACGCCGTCAGGCGGAGGGCTTTTATGACTCGAGTTAGTATTCCGGTTACCGACCGTGATGCATACAATATTTTTCATCACACTTGCCGACAAAAAAAAAGTTTTAAGACATAATATTATTAAATGACGTATTGTCATTTCTATTACTCCCTAGGGAATTTCACTTTTCAATTACTCCCGCTACGCACGCAAACAATGGCGTGCTTAGACAGCAAGTGTGATGAAAATTCAATTACGTAGGCAGTCACTACCGACCGACGTACCGACCGATCTGCCGATGCCGATGATGGTAAGGGTACAGACAGAATGGCAGAAAAATACGTCACAGCATTTTATTCTCCAAGTCCCACGATTTTTAAGTTAAAATTTGTTTCGTTTAAATTTAATTAAGTAGGTAAGAGAAAGTTCCAAAAGTCTGATAATGACGGCGAGTCCCATTATCCAAGTAAAACTAATTATAAAAAAGTTTAATGCGTTCGCTTGATGAATTTTCCTCAATATTCAAGCAAATTAGGTGTACCTGCGTAGTCTATAGAATTTTATAAAGCAACTCTGCCGCGTAGATATTAGATACATTATTCGTCACCACCCCAACTCTTCTCGTGAATGTCGTAGGAGTCGACTAAGGGATTAAGTATCACTGACCATTCAGTCTTATTTTCTTAATGTAGATGGACAATATCGACCTTGGAGAGACAAGATTGCCTTTGTACTTATTTTATGAGTTATTTGTCAATGCTTTGTTTTCCCGTAGAATAAAGTGTTACTTTACTCTACTAGTTCTACTACGTATCAACTCCTTTCAGTTAAATTTATTGCTCGTGTTATTGTAAGCACTCTGTAGGTATTACTCGTATTGGCTGTATTGTCATATTCATGTCATCTGTCTTTATTTTATTCCTACCATGAAACCTATACTCATAGCTCTTTTTTTCCAAATCCCATAAACCGCCTGCCAACACGTGCTATAACAAGGGTACAGAAACGTAGACCAAGCACTAAATAATGATTGTCCAAATTTAGAAGAGCCCTTCAAATTCTCAGCAGAATAATTCAAACTTAGTACGAAGGTATCTTACTGTTTTGGTTTACCCTCCCTAGGGGTCGCGTCCCCTCTCATGGTTACCATGGCAACGGCGTGACGCCCCACCGCTTCAGTACCACTTATAGAGCTAAACCAGTACAATGATACGGCAGCAATTGCCATCCAAAGTTTAGATTAGGATGTATCTGGCAAAACAGATGTTGAAAAGGGGATTTGGAAGCTTAAAAGTGAAGTTGTAGCGTTTGTGGCTTTAGTTACGGTGAAATTTGATGGTTTTTATGAATAATTAGACCAATATTAAATTAGTTTTGGCTGCTATGCTAATACAACTGAAATATTTGAATGAATGGCAGATAGGTCGTATGATATTTATTTATTTATATAACTATAGAAGTCATCTAACAAAGCTTTCCAAGTTGTAAGACCAAACTACGACAAAAAGTGAAAGATTGCCCAAAAGTAAAAGATGACATTCAAACTTTACCGGATTGGAAAGGTGACTGACCGACATAGGGGAAACTGTCGCAAGTCAATTCACCTACGTTACAGAATTGATCTAGATAGGATCGAGGGTAAAGGATTTTATGGAATACATCGTTAAAGATTCACTATCAGTAGCGGAAAAAAAATGTAATTGAGTTACGAGAGTAATAGTATTCTTTCAAATTAAATTAGTATTTCATAAATTTTGGGTTCCTACCAGAACCACGTGCTCTCTGCTCTCTTAATCCCAAAGGGGATTTTTTTTTTCAAAATTTCCATACATTTTGCGAATTTCCTCCTTTGTTACCGCCATACAAAGTGTATGGATAATGGTGACAAAATAGGATAAAAATCTATGGGATTTTTTTTTCCATTGGCATCGAAAGAGCTTTAGATTCTGATAACCCAAAATTAGCCATAAATTCAAAATTATGAAAAAGCCTGAGGTGGAGTGGAGCCACTTTGTTGTACCAACATAAAAAAAAGATGGACAAAAAAGAAATGCTTATAAGTTTGGGCTCGTCAAAGTTGTCCTAGTGAGTACTAGATGAAAAGAAAAACTATTGTATGGTGAATATCTGAGCATTTGAACCCCCTAATTTTGGTGGCATCCTTTTTGCCTGAGTTTAAATTCCTTACAATGGCTACTTTGTCATTTGACGGAGCCACGGTACCTTATACAAATTACGAAGACATTGAGACGTTTAGAAACTTTGGCAAAAATGATGCCACGAAAATTAGGCGGTTGAAACGCTCAGATATTCACCCTGTAGGTCATTCGACGATAAAAGCTTGTATCGAAAAGGATATTTTAGACAAAACCTTGTTTCCTCATACCATTGCTAAAATATAGTATTAAATATTAAGCAGTACTGAATAGTTTAAGCAATTAACTTTGTTCAGGACATTGGCGTCTTCATGAATAATGTGCCTACGTTTTGTGATCCAGTTGATTTGTGTTTGAAGCTGTCAAAACCCATCTAAACAGGCTTCAAACAAGTAATTAGCAAAGTTTGAGGGACGGTGACAAAGGGCGGTGGTCTCACAAGGAACTTGTAATTTGATTTTACAACTTCTGCTTTGTTTAGACTATAAACTATTCTAATACTGACAGAATACCCTTGCCTCCAGACATTATTCTGATATACGAGGCTAGTCTGTAAGTCAAGTAAACTACGTATCGAGGAGAAACTATTTCGTAATTAGGTGAACCCAATTATTAATAGAAATATTGGTATCATGTATAAGTACCATTCGTCAGTAGAATCCGAGAAAAATGTGAACGAATTATCACGCACTATCACAGTATCAGAACACAAGTTTGCTTTTATCGCCACATACATACTGTATTCACGTAGGTAATAATAAATCTATGAACGTGTTTCACGATGTTATGTGTCAAAGTCAACAAATTCTATTGAAAGTCAGCCATAAAATTTCGTTAAATTTCTTTCGGATTCTAGGTACTTTATTTTGCCGGGTAGGTACCTACAACTACATGTCACCACCCCTCCCCCGTGGGTGGCGTAATAATCGAACAAGGGATTAAAGTATCAGTGACCATTCGTGTATTGATGATGGGCAGCAGCATCATCATAGTGGACAATGTTAGTTGGGAAGCTAGTGCACTTCGACAGTCCAATCCGCTTGTCCAGCCAGCGGGGTGATTACGGGCCTCGTAATGCGTTAATACGCATAGATTAGCTGCAGAAGAGACCTATGTTCAATAGCAGACTGAAACACGCTGATGTTGATGTGAGATGTCATTTTATTTGAATATTATACTAGGTGCTTTTGTATTAAATCTTATTAGTCAGACATGACGTCAACATTTCGTCCCTTTAGAAATGACGTCACTGTAATAGAAAATGAATCAGCCTCTTTATGAAACTTTGCATTTGCACATAAGCCTTAAATATTCACCTTCAAAAATTTGTTAGTAATGTTAAGCTATAATTAATAGTACATTACATCAGAGACCGGAAAAATGAGGATTTCCGGCCAAGTTGGTATATACGGCGATACTTCCGAGTCTATTTTAAGGAACATAAAGACATTTTGTCAAATCAAACAAATTGTTGTTCAATGCATGTTTGAGAAAACATATTTTCTACTACCCGGGTCGAGGTCCCGGGTTCGAAACCCGGTGAGAGCTTTTGTTTTGTTTATTACAAAAATACTGGTTCCTTAGTCATGATTTTTTAAGTGTACCTATGTCACTGATTATGCCACTAAGTACCCAAATCACAAGCTTTATTGACCTTTCGTGGTACTAAATTGAATTGAGTGAATTTATACCCTGATAATTAATTTCCATTGTAACGTCAAGTTGGGTAGGTGAATCAGTGGAGTAACTGAAGAGGGCGCATACACCCAAATTGCAGCACGGAGATGGCATTTTAAGATGTGTTAAACATGAAAATATGCCACAATATCATACATACGGAAACTACATCATATTTGCAAGGGCTGATAGGGAACAAATCCGCAAAGGATTGAAGTTCGCTCGATAGAAATCGACCACGAAAACATGTCTAATTTTCGGGGAGATTTTATTTCCTGACGTTACTTTGCATGCTATAATAGTAATAATTTAGTATTTTGTAGCTTAAACTAATGCCGAGGGCTGATAGGCGTAACTTTTTTTATAGGTTGTCATGTTTAAGAGATAGAGAGGTAAGAAGCATTTGGCGTATAGACCCTTTTTATTTCGCGCGCTGTGTTCTCTCCCGTCGCGCATTTCGCGCGATTTGCTATATCTTCTATTTCCATCCGTGGGCGCGGCCAGTCACGATCACTCCGTTGAGACGAGAGGACTATGCTCGACGAGCTCATGACGGTAAAATGAATTTAATTAACTCTTTGAAGGTCTGTTTCACATTTAAACCGAAGTTTTGAACCATTGGGTAATATGACTAATAAATAAAACTTCATTCAACAAGTTTTTCATTCATCATTAATGAAAAACATTATCATATCAGATTTTATAGTGGAAACGAGGGACATACATGCAGTATAAGCAAAAATAGCCGATGAATTTTTTGGATCGCGTAGGTTTGTATACAAATAATAGGTATTTCGTATGTAAGTCGCGAGACTCAAATTTTCAATCGAAAACGAGGAAGCTCGACCATTCGCGTCTACTTCAAAAATAACAGATTTCCTTGTCTGAAAAATTGGCATGCTTGTAACCAAAAAATATTTAGCATGTGGAATACAGGGTGGAAATTCTTTTTGGGTCAGTGAGGGCAGCTACGAGATCCAGAGTAGCTACGCGAAAATGGTCTTGGAAGACCTTCCCCTTTATTTTAACTTAATGAAGATTGGCGTTTAAAGATTTTGGAAAAAACATACAGGGTGCGTGAAAATGGTCATTAGTGACAAACTTTTTTTTTTATGCCAATCGATCCTGTTTCTGTTCAGGATTAAAAGCATGTATGAGACCAAAAAAAAATTTTCGGCTAGAAAAGCCGCAAATAAATCATGAATTAAATTTCCCATACAAATTGTATGAAAAATATTTTTGGTCACATACGAGTTTTTGATCCTGAACAGCAGAGTTGGGCATTTCGTATCAATTCCCGATTACAATATCACTTGATTTTACTTTGTAATGTAGGTACTTATGGGTATCATATTACTTGTAATGTAATGTCGTGAAACGGAATATTACCATGACGTATGAAGGAGTCAGTAATAAATGTAATAATATACTCTATAGCATATAATACTTTGGAATTTTCGTCATTATACTCATCATCATCATCATCATCATCATCAGCTTATGGTAGTCCACTGCTGGACGTAGGCCTCTCCTATTAACTATGCGTCTAGACGCATTAGGACATTATACTCGATTTCGACTAATTCACATACGTGGAATCCGAATTTAGGGTCCATTTTAAGATTCAAGATGGCGGCACGACATAAATCAAAAACAATTTTCTTCGAGTAACAGTAACAAAATTACGTTTTAACTGTTCTAAGTAATGCAGATTACTAAAGTACTTGATTACGTTCGATTCAATATTATAGTAACGGATTACAATACCGATCCCAAAGGAATGGATTACAGGCGTAACCGTAGTACAGCATTTAATGCTGAGCATTACAGTAATTTTGATTATAGTAGTAATTCATTACTGCGGAATCGTCATTACTGGAATGTAACCCTGTAATTAATTCTAAAATGAATTGATTACGCCCAACTCTGCTGAACAGAAACAGGATAGATTGGGGTCAAAAATGACCATTTTCTCTCACCCTGTATGCTGAAAGTAAAATCGAGGGAAAGTCTTTTAAAACTATTTTGCGTAGCTCCTCTGAATCTGGTAGTTGCCGTCACTGACCCAAAAATAATTTCCATCCGGTATACAATCTGTTACCGGCGTCCGGGCATTTATAAAAACCGGTAGTATGAGTTACCTACCGTACTATAGTTTTAGTAATTTCAATAATATAACCAAACATTTTCAGTGGCCTTTGCCCAATGATTTGATGTTTACAGTATGTGACCGGCGACCGGGCATTTATTAAAATGCGTAACATGGTTTGCCGGACTTAAAGCGTAGTAAGTGCAATAATATAACTAAGCATATTCAGTGATCTGTGGCGCAACGGTTGAAAATGTACAGTTTGATACCAATCAGTAGGCAGTGATGATGGTTGCGTTTTTATTGTTTGTCGTAGTTTCTGTCACTTTTTAATATGAACGAGTGACACATGCAACGATAAACAAGGGCATAAAGCACTGTTTTATGACACGGGCTCGACATTGAATCCTGAACGTAACGAAGTCCCAGTTTTACTCACGAGCGCAGCGAGGGAGTTATAGACTGAGTACTGAGTGCAGTGAGCGATTCAAGCGCCCAAGACAAAAACAGTTTTATTCCCGAGGTATATACTCTACTTTTCTCACCTTATTCGAGACATTAAAAAACAGGCTTAGTAATACTTAGTACCTATAGATAATATTTATTGCAGCAAATTAATACACAAATAATTCTCTTGTCGGTATTTGAACTCTAAACACTATACGATACGTATACTTATGTATACTGAAATAGGATTGAAAATAAGTTGCATATCGAAAATAAGTTGCAAGAGAGAGATGGCCGAAATTTTCGTTTTTCTAAGTTCGCGATAAGCCTAAAGGATTAGCTAACTAAATACATATAATACTTAAATACAGCAACTAGTACCATCATGGAGGCTTTTATTGTCACTGAGTAAAGCCCGGGCCAGACGGTCACTGACAAGCCCCCGACCGCTCGACCTTGGTCAGTGGTGGCCGTCCGAGTTGTCTGGCTACACGGTCGATGACCACGCTCCGACATCAGTGTGTTCGGAACTTGTGGACCGACTGTACGTGCAATGGCTCCGTGTCTCTTAAAATTTCAGTAGCATTATTACTTTTGAGCACTGCCTATAAAAAAGAGAAAAACAGGAGGATATGGATGAAGCGATGGCTCAAGCAAAGACTGGTTTTAATTTAAGCCATTTAAATCTCGTCGATATGTTAGACTAAGACGATCCTCTTAATTTGTTTAGAAATAAATTCAAAGTATCGTAAAGTGCATTCATCCTTACTTGTCTTATCATGTAAACAAACACTTTTTGAAAACATTATCACACTTTTCTCTGCAATTATACAATAATCATCACGTCAAATGTTGTTGCATAGGTACTTAAAAAAACTCGCAAAGTATTATAATCACTCAAAAAGCACTGAAAAATATCATTTCTGTAAAGATTTTCGTCAATAAACGCTGTTACGGTCGGATAACCCTCATGACATCTGACATTGCGATGTCTAGATCGTCTATGTACCGTTATGTTGGCATGTCAATATATCGATATTAATACTTAAAGGACAACTTGGAAAAAATGCAATTAAAATAAATTGCAGTAATTTACCAAAATTGTGGTAGTTGATTTCAATATGTTTTTGATATAATATTGTACTAATTAATTCTCTTCCTGACAGGCGACGCAAAATCGATATTCCTCTATTTACGTAAATAGTGAAATTATCGCTGACATTTCATTATTTCGACATTTCTCACTAGTGATTGTCTTTGAGCATCTTTGACATTTTGTTTGTTTACATGATAAGACAAGTAAGGATGAATCCACTGTATATCGGTGACGGTAAATCCCACAAACAGGGTAAGCTTTTATATAAATCTAATAATTCCACGATAAAATCGCGTTCGCATCTCTTTGCTTCCGTTACGATTTACTCTAATACTTTTAAGGTCAGAGTTCACAAACGTGCGCGCGCGACGATGTCCCGAGCGCACTGGCTTCGCGTGGTCAGCGCCAGGCGACATCGGTCAGGAGCCCGCGCTCGATGACCAAGGGCGTCAGAAGGTCAAACGGAATTTTGTCGGTGACAACCGGGTACATGGTCAGTCCTGACCGAGGTTCGGGGCTTGTCAGTGACCATCTGGCCGGGGGAAGGCGTGATAAATAAATACACAAATAATTCCCTCGCCGGTATTTGAACTCTAAACACTATACGATACGTATAATTATGTATACTGAAATACGATTGAAAATAAGTTGCAAGAGAGAGATGGCCGAAATTTTCGTTTCTCGAAGTTCGCGACAAGCCTAGAGGATTAGCTAACTAAATACATAAAATACTTACATACAGCAACTAGTACCATCATGGAGGCTTTTATTGTCACTGAGTAACGAGATGAAGATTTTAGAATTGTAACTAACGTGAGACTCTAACATATTGAAATATTTAGCAAACGGGTTACTCACACATGTCCGGCAATTATCGACGTAAATAAATTACGTGAATAACCCGTTTGCTAAATATTTAAATGATGATGATACCTAGATGAAGATTCTTGACAATGTCCTGAACACTATTTAATTAAAAAATGTAACTAAAGAAATTGAACTCAAATAAAAGCCCGCTTGATGGTAACAGACTGTATGTATATCAGTTATCACTTGAAATGTAGTAATAAACCCAAACTGAGCGCGCCTCCATAGGTACAGTCGACAAAAAGTGTGGTCTACCAGTTTTAGACTTTATTATGATTAATTCATCATCATCATAATCATCATCATCATATCAGCCAAAAAACGTCTACTTCTGAACGTAAGCCTCCCCCAAAGATTGCCACAACGACCGGTCCTGCGCCACCCGCATCCAGCGGGGTGAGGCGGGCGGCAACGGGTGGTGACGTGGCAGCGGGGGGAGGCGGGCGGCGGCGACGGGAGGCGGGTGGCGGTGGGTGGCGGCGGAGGGAGGCGGGCGGCGACGGTTGGCGGGCGGCAGCGGGGGGAGGCGGGTGGCGACGGGTGGCGGTGGGTGGCGACAGCGACGGTTGGTGACGGGTGGCAGCGGGGGGAGGAGGGTGGCGACGGGTGGCTTCCGGCGACGGGTGGCGTTGGGTGGCGACGCGTGGCAGCGGGGGGAGGTGGGTGGCAACTGGTGGCGGCCACGCAACGCGCACGTGCACGCGTCGGGTGTGACCCCGCCTTTATGATTGCACATAATTATAAATAGTACTAGACAATTCAATCTTTAAAAATATTGCCACGTTTCATGTAGTTGCTCCGGCATATACTATGCGAGTGTGCGAGCGGGACGACAGTAGGCGCGCCGTCACGCACACAGAGAACAGGAGCGGGGCCCGTGGGTGAATTCACGTTTTTTCCTAGGTTGATGCCCACTCTGAAAGACCTCATACATCTCTAAGTATTCAAGAACTCCGTCCAAGGGAAAATAAACGTATGTTTTACTTCGCCTCACATCATCAGCCTATCTCACTTCACTACATCACCAAATGGGCCCTACGGAAGATCAGCGCTGGCCTTCGGGCTAGCACTACGCTGAGTTGGGTCCATTTCGTGATGCTCCAACTATTCTTTGTCATCAATTTTGTATATTCTGTCTTTGTCTTGTGCGTCACGAATAAATGTTTATTATTATTATTTTCGAAGGAGATTGTTTTCCTCAGCTTTAAGCTGGTATTAACCACACTTACGGGTTATTCACCAAGTAAGTGTAGTAGATGTAGTAAAATGTTTAAGTATGTGCATTACTATCTGGGTCGAGTTGCATGAATTTTCTCACGATTCTGCATGTATTTAATATGGCGGATTTTTGTAAATTTGTGTAAATATATGATTTTAGATCTAATAGCTTTAAACTATGGTGTAGGTGTTTTGGGATGACGCCGGTTGTGGACAGGACTATTGGTACTACGTAAACTTTCTCTTGTCTCCATATCCTAGCAACTTCATCTTTTAGGTCAGCATATTTACTTATTTTCTCTGTAATGGTCTTCTGTATATTATGTGTGTTAGGAACTGCGATGTCTATGAGGTAAGTAGTCTTATTTCTTTTGTCAATCAGCGTGATGTCTGGTCTATTATAGTGGATAGTGCGATCTGTTAGTATAGCTCGGTCGTAATATAGTTTGTGTGTTGTATTTTCTAATACTATCTGTGGTGTGTACTTGTGATATGGGGTGTGATTGTTTTGAATTAGATTATGTTTGTGTGCCAAATTTTGGTGAATGATATTTGCAATTTGGTTATGTCTATGGGTGTAATCTGTCTGTGTTAGCGTTGTGCACGCTCCGGTTATGTGTTGTATGGTTTCCGGTTGGGCGTGACATCTGCGGCATTTATCGCTTGTAAGTGTTGGATCCTTTATTATGTACTTGCGGTAATTCTTGGTGTTCACTATCTGAATTGCTATTATAAAACCTTCGGTTTCTGGGAATAAACTGCCTATTTTTAGCCAAGTGTTTGATGCTGTCGTGTCTATGTGGGTTTGTTCTATGTCATGTGGATGTCGTCCATGGAGAACTTTCTTCTTCCAGTTATCTATCTGTTGTATTTGTGGGTCGGTGTCCAGGTTTTGCCTCTCAGGTTGTTGGTTTAGGTTGAGCGGGGTGTAGTTTAGGTCATTTTGGTCAATTACTTTGTGTATATTACTTGTGTGTGATTTTGTGTGAAAGAATGTATGTAAGTTATCTATTTGTTTTTGCCATAGGTGGCTTATGTTTATCATTCCTCTACCTCCTTTGTGTCTTTTAATAGTGAGTCTTTCTATTGCAGATTTAGGATGCAAGTGGTTGTGTTTGGTTAGTATGGTGCGCGTAGTTCGTTCTATGGCCTCTATATCGGTCTTGGACCATTTTATAACTCCAAATGAGTATGTTAGGATGGGAATGGCGAAAGTGTTTATTGCTTTAATTAAGTTTTTTCCAGATAATTTAGATTTACATAATTTATTTAGTCTGTTTTTGTATTCAGTATTTAGTGTCTGTTTAGTTATAGTATGGTCCAAGCCCTTCAACTGTTTGTATCCGAGATATTTGTATAGGTCATTTGTTTCCATTGCTGTTATAGTGTTATTGTCGTCTATTGTATAGTTACCTGGTTGTATTTTTCCCTTTACTATGTGTAGTGTTTTACATTTCTCTATGCCGAACTCCATATTGATATCGTTACTAAATATTGCTGTGATGTCTACTAATTTCTTCATTTCTTTGTCTGTCTTGGCGTATAGTTTTATGTCGTCCATATAAATGAGGTGTGATATACGTGTATCTGTTGGAGTGTTCTTGAAGTTGTATCCAACTCGGCTACTGTTCAATAGATGTGATAAGGGGTTGAGGGCGAGACAAAACCACATGGGACTCAAGGAATCGCCTTGGTATATGCCTTTCTTGATAGAAATAGTGCGCGTAGTTACTGTTTTATCACCAGCATTTAATTGAAGAGTGGTTTTCCATTGAGACATTATATTACGGAGAAAGTGGGTTATTTTTGGATCTATTTTGTATATTTCTAATATTTTTAGAAGCCAGGAATGAGGTACGCTATCAAAAGCTTTTTTGTAATCAATATATGTGCAGTGTAGGTTTCTATTTTTGCTAGTCGCGTGTTTGTGAATGGTGGAATCAATAATCAGCTGCTCCTTGCATCCCATGTGGCCCCGCCTGCATCCTTTCTGTTCTTCTGCTATAATTTGGTTATGTTCTATGTGACTATTGATTTTTCTGGTTATTGCTGACGTTAATATTTTATATATGGTGGGCAAGCATGTAATTGGTCTGTATTGTGACGGATGTGAGGAATGAGTGGTTTTGGGCAGCATATATGTTATACCAGTGGCTATAAATTCTGGAATATTTTGTTTTCCTAATATAATATCTGTCAAGTTTTTTGCTAAGTGTTTATGTATTGATGTTAATTTTTTAAACCAGTAATTATGTATTTTGTCTATCCCAGGTGATTTCCAGTTGTGTAGTTTTGCTGTTATATTAGTTATGTCGGTTTCTGTAATCTCCACAAATGCCATCTCTTCTATTGTATCCCATTTACGTCTTTCAGTTTCTATCCACTCTGCTTGGTCATTATGTTGTATATTTTCTTCCCATATGCTACCCCAAAACGTCTCGAGTTGTGTCTGTGTTGGTATGGAGGTATCCGTGAGGCTTTGTTGTGTGTGATTGTGTAGTTTTCTGTAAAATCCTTTTTCATTTGTTGTAAATAAAATGTTGTCATTCTTTCGGTTTTGTGCTTTCATATACCTTCTTAGTCTATGTACCTTTAGTGCCAGTTTCTGTTTTAATGTATCTAAATATTCTTCTGGTTTTCTGTTGTCAGCTTCGTGTCTAGTGTGTGTAATCCTACTTCTAAATATCTCTTCTACTCTTTTCACTACTTTACGAGACCTATTGTTATTTATATATTGGGTGAGCCTGCCACAGTCTGCCCTGAGCTTTTCAATGTCTCTTTCTAATCTAACTTGCCACGGGGGCTTCTTAATATCGTTTTTCCTACTGTTCGGTGAGTGATCTATTATTTTGTAGTTCATCTCCTCAGATATGACTACAGCGGTGCAGTAAATAAGAGTATGTATATCTATTAGTTGTGTGTCGTCAGAGAGAAATCGGTTCAGTACGTCTCGATCAAATATATATACTAACTGTGAGAGTTTCTTGCTATACTTTAACTTTGGTAATTTCGGTCTACTAGACGGGTCCATCCCGGAGTACTTAGCTATTGCAGCGTGAAATTTATCAATAATTTCTTGAGTGTTTGGTTCAGTTTCTGTGTCGGGGATAGTCAAAGCTTGTATGTCGTTTTCTAAAGTCAATGTTATACTCTCAGTCTGGGTCGACGAGTGGGACATGTGTGATAGTGTATATGGTGTAGGGGTGTTTTGTGATTGTTGTTGTACCTCATATTCGGTATAGTCATCCGGTTGTATGATAGTGGTGGTGTCTGACTCATGTACTAGATCTAAATCATTTAACTGTGTTTGTATTTCGTCTTTCAACCGGGTTAGTTCTTGATCACTTAGTAATTTATTTCTAATTATGGCCCGTCTTTGATCAGATACACGTTGTTCACTAACTTTAACAGTAGGATATTGTCGTGAGAAAAGTTCATGTGACTCCTTTCTATAAGTGGTCATATCTGTCTCTAATCTAGTGATATAATAGTAGGTGCGCATGATGAATAAGTTAACGTCTTTGCTCCAACTCATACGCACCCTCGGTTTCCCAGCCTTAGTGGACGCAGGCAAAAAGGCATTCGCCTCCTGCGCAACATCTAAGACGGGTGTGGGTTCTCTGCGAGAGCCCACGGATGATATTGGGGATGGTATATACGATGCTGTTGATGGACTATAGGGCTCTACTACTGAGTTTAAACTAATATCATCATGGTCTGTCAGTCTGTCATCTGTCTGGTTGGCTGTAGCATTTTCGGAAGATCCGGAGGGAGCCCGCCTATTCAGCTCCTCTCCGCTGACGGTTCGCATGCTGAGACACCCAGCGTCAGCTCCAGGTGTGCCCCGGCGATCACCCCCGGGAAGCGGCCCTATTCGTTTACTTCGTAGGTTCATCTCCATACTGGGTTCCCAGAGCCATGTTAGCCACGCCAGTAAATGTTAGTCGTGTGTCCGCCCCCTACGTGAATCTGATGGTCGATTCGGACGTATGGTTGGATTTAGGGGGCTTATTATTATTATTATCTCTCTTTGATCACGGGCCTATAAATCCCGGTCTTTTGATAGGCTTGCGCGGGGATACAGATCCAACACGTAGAGGCCCTTTGGAGAAATTTGCTGTGTTTTACACCTGCTGCAACCCATTCACGGGCACAAAAATAGATATCCGTGAACCGGTCCCAGCAGGCATATAGAGGCTATTGGAGATTATATGGAAAAGACTAGTGGGTTATGGTGATGAAGGTTGGATGGATAAGAGATGGAACTATAGAAAAGAGGTCCGGACACCTGCCATAACAATGATTTCTCTTTGCTATCGAGGCAGGCGGTGACTCGCCGCCGACTAGATGGGCCCCCGTAAATGCCGTCACAAGAGACAGCCAGGGACAACACCGGTGTAGGCGGCTCAGGAGTGTAGAGAGGTGTACACCGCTTTCTGCGCAGTGGCTTGACGGCCGCTGCACCAACTCGCGACTTACGCAAATTTACACTTCCACCCCTGGAGCATATAGCTCTGACGACTCCTCTCTGGACGGCCAGTTAAGGCAAGCCAGAGCTGAGAGTCCTACGGGTCCCCTTGGGGTTCCACTCCGACCGACGAAGACACGCCGGAGGCGGGAACCCTGACCGACTCTCGGGAGCACTCGGGTCCGTGGGGTCGTTACTCCCCAACAGCTCGCCACAAGCTGCCCTTTATTATTATGTTTGTATCACTTTTTATTATCATTACTACAGGGCATAGGTATCTCTTAATAACTATGTCAATGGACTCATTAGGATGTAAATGTCCATAATCACCATGCTCAGCAAGCGGGTCTATATCGAATTGCATAAAAGTATTGGTCCGAATATTATGTCGCATAAGAATATTACGCCGAAAATTGTTTCGCCGAATTATTGTTTCGCATATTTTTCATGTGTCGAAGTTTTAGCGCCTAAAGTCGTCTGTCCGAAACATTATTCATCCTAATGCTTATTGTGTCTAAGATTCCTTTGCCGAAATTGTATTATGCATATGTTTGATGATCCTAATATTGTACATCCTAAAATTGCTGCTGAACATAACGCCTACTAAAATGAAATACGATCCGCCAACATGTCGACGGAGCCCCTAGCGGGGCTCCTATTTCCGCTCTAAGGGACAAAAGATACCTAACGAACCTATCCCGGTGGATTACATGATTTTGAAATGTTTTTATTTTTCATGCGGGGGGCTTCGCCCCCCGAGCCCCCCTTATTTGGTCTTTCTCCTAGCCAGCTGGAGCAGACCTAGCGTTTGTATTGTAAAATGTCTAAGATTAATGTTTTAACCTAACTTAACGGTGTCGGTTCTGCCCCTCTCGCAATTCGCCCCATTCTGCAATCAGGTTATCTACAAATAGCTAACTCCATTTGATAGACGTAACAACTTAATATTGATGTAGTTTAAGTTAGTTTAAAAGACTAGTGCTGTTATTTTAGCCACTCTAATAATAATGCGAAAATATTTCTTATGACAATCAATATTAGTAATATTACATTTTAGATAATTTAAAAGTCAGCATACGAATATTCGGAAAAACATGTTTAGGACTTCTATATGTGTATGCATAAAAATAATTCGGCGAAACGATTATTATGCCATACAACAATATGCCAAATGTTTCGGCCAAAACATTTTCTGCACAATGAACATTATGCGAAGAGACGGGCACCATCAGCAAGCGGATTGGCGATCGCAGTAGTGTGTCCACTATGATGATGCTGCTGCCCATTACGATGGGATGCTTCAATCCCTTAGTCGACTCTTACAACACCCACGGGAAGAGTTGGGGTGGCAAATACATATCGACGGTAGAAAGGCTAATTGACTTAACCGACATTTTATGAACTTTACAGAAGAGCCGTTTAAAGTTTTATTTTTTAGAAAAAAAATCGCTACAAATAAAGTAACAGGTATATTGTAACGCAACTGCCATCAAATATTCAAGATATAAAGGCGCATACTTTGGTTCCTACCTTGATAAAATTAGTTTATTATGTCTCGAAATAAAGGTCGCTTAAGACAAATCTGCTAAAAATGAGAGAAAGGCTAATTGGTTCAAATACCAACAGCGTCTGCCGCCGGAGGTAAGTCAAATGACTGTAGTGTACAAGTGTACTTTTTTAAAAAGAAGGCTAAATGAGCTAAGTGCTATTTTTACTATACAACGGGGTAAGGCTAAACAGTTTAAGCGATTCTTTAATGGAAATAAGTGGCGATTCTAATTGACTTAATGACACACACTCATTGAAAAACGGATTGCTTAAATCTCAGGAATTATATGAATATGATTAAACATGGTGGTTGAAGCTCGGATATTTAGAGACAAAGGTATAATTACTCTGCAGGTCTAAAGAAAACAAAATGAATGAAAATCGTTTTTCTCAATTTTTATTGCTATACAAAGAAAAATATTTGCTTCTAATAACATAATTAGATAGTTATTTGGCAGAATCAGTCTTAGAAAAATTGCGGATATTAATTACAGCGTTTCATCCGCAATAACCTTTCTGTCGCTTTTATTGGAAAAAATGCTCTTTTTGCCTAACATCTTTAATTAATTTATTACTACGCTTGATAGTTACGTTACATTTTTTTAACTTAATTTTTATTATATCTGTAGTCAGTTTTTTTTTTACAATATAAGCGGCAGAAATACGTAAGTAAGTATTTAGACTTAAACTTTAATTATTATTAAATAATCAAGAAATAACAATGAAAA
>JALPQI010022226.1:0-10664 GCA_025490895.1 Thaumatotibia leucotreta
ATAATGTCTATATCACTCTAATGAAACCTTCGTTAGATTGACAGGACAAATCCTCGAAAATCACGAATTTCGATTTTTACGGTAATAGTTAAGCCAGGGCCTTAAAATTGGCCCCGGCGCGAGATTTCAGAACAGAAGCTGAACAGCAATTGTTGTTGGACACTTTGGACGTAGGGCAGCGGGAGATCGCCCACTCGATGTATCTACTGACTCTGTGAAAGAAGTCTGTCGACCAAAACGACAGGCGTTTCAAACCGAAAGGCCGAAGCTCGAGTAGAATTGAGAGCGAATTGCCCCCTATTTCCTTCGACCTGTCCACAGTGCCCAACAGCAATTACCTTCTGTTCTGAAATCTTGTGTTAAAATTGTATATAGGTATATAGATAGTCTACTGTAGTAAAATAAGGTCTGGCAAGGTGATTCAAAACCATTTACTATATTCTCCGACATTTTTAAGTTTAATTTGTAATTATCAGTAATTATTGATGTGGAGATATCAATGAAATACATCGATTTAATACGCCAATTTACATTTAAGGTATGAATAATTGAATATTTTCACTTTCGCCTTATTCCCATCAGGGTACGTACCTTTTTGATTATTTAAGTCATTCTACTCTTTGGTTTTATTTAAAGAGATTTTACCTCATTTTACTGACCTTTGTCCGAATCCAAAAGTGACAAATTACTTTAATCCGATGTCACACTACCGTCATAACCTTTTGAGTACCTATCCGTTTTTAGCACAAAGTTTAAGTAAAATGTGAGAAATTTTATAGTGAAAATGTGTGTATTCGTTTTTTCCCTTCCTTCTATATGTGCAATTCCTATCTGTTTTATTCCGTGCCTAATTTTCTCTCTATGTTTTCTACACATAAGAGGCGAAAAAAGAAAGATGCAGAAGTCACAGGGATATCCACTTCGGAAACAATATCCATCTATGAATACGGGAATATCCTTAAAGAAATATCCTTCGCCTTCTATCAGCAAAGGTAAAGAGGTAATCGGATGATAAAATATTAACTTTCACAAGAGAATATGGTACAGTTCAAAGTGGCTGTCTGAATCTAGATCAATTAACTATTTTTTTATTCTACATAGCTACACAAAGCACAGTACACCTAAATAAGTGTAATTTTCCGTCTTACAATAAAATAGTACATGTGGAGGATAGTACATCCAGACTCCACTAGTAGCCTAGTAGATGTTCAGAAAGTGAAGACACGTGAAATACAAGGACGTGCCTTGCTGTCAGACGCATAAAAGTAAGACGCCTAAGCATAAAAGTGATAGCGAGCTAGTTCTGAAAATGATAACCAATTGTTTATAATAGGAACCTACTTTATTATTAGACTTGAGAAGTTAAGTAGTATAAAGGTTAACAGAAAGTTGGAGTGATTAGGTAGATTCTAGTTCAAAGAATAAATAATAATTAACGAAAAACGCTTTCAGTGAACCAGGATCGCCCAAAATCCGAAAAAAACTTAAGTGGAGAAACAGCTTGCGATATACAGAAGTTGGTCAATTAAAGTTTACCAAATCAGAAATATTGTGGACTGAAAGGTACTCAAAGTTAAACGAAGAAAGAAAAGTTACCTTACTCATAAGGTGTATTTTAAATTGGTACCTAATTAATAATTATGTTATAGGTACCTACGTATCGTTTTTTGTCGTACGTTACTGTTTCATTTGTATAAAACAATCATATTATGGATTGTAAATTGAATGGGTAGGTAACTCGTCAGATGTAAACTTAAAAAATATACGTTCCCTTACCCGGAGTTTGTATTATAATTTTCCATTTTATTTGTATTTTTGCAACTAGTAGGTACGTGCTAGATAAAGTTGAAGAAGATTTTTCATTTCATTTAAGAATGATGCTAGAGAGATGCTAGAACGATGCTAGAAGATGCTAGAATAATGACGCGTAGTTGCCCTATCCTATAGAGGCAGTCGCTTGGATCGAGAGTAATATTCACTTTCAATCCAATCTCAAAGTTTTGTGGAACTTGAGTTGGAGAGGGCATAGAGGGAAAAATATTTTTGAACTGTGACTCGTTCCTGAGAGTGTAGTCCTATCTTAAATATCTTAATATAAAAAACCGGCAAAGTGCGAGTCCGACTCGCGCGCGAAGGGTTCCCTACCATTATCAAATTGTCATTTAAAAACTACAGTTAAATCAACCCACCTCAAAAACTATAAGAGATAATTTAATCAAACCAAATATCGTTGATAGAGTTTGTTAATATGCATAAATAATTATTTTTTAATGTCATACCGCGTAGTTTCAAAAATAGAGAGGGTGTCACTTTTTTCAGACTTTGAGTGCTGATATCTCGAAAACGGCTCGCTTAAATAAAAATGTGAAACATAAGCCTTGATATAATTTTCCAAGACCTTTCTATTGATACACGCTTATATACATCGAAAAAAAATTCTATCCATTTATCATAATTTCATATTTCAGTAGCGGTTCATGCAGCACATATCCTTACTAAATTTCATTAGGTACTGTACGTAGAATTTATAGTTTCCGAGTAAATCGGCTGTGACAGACGGACAGACGAACATGGCGAATCTATAAGGGTTCCGTCTTTGCCATTTTGGCTACGGAACCCTAATAAGTAAAGAAATATCTGCCTTAAACTTCCCGCATGACCCTGTCTCCGAGCTCAGTGTCTATACTGTGCGTCAGTAAAAAACTAAACAAACCTAAAAACTTGTATTATTTCATAAGCGCGCACTTTCAGACTGCAATGTTATTTTTGTTCGATCTCCATCAACTTAAAATCTTAAATCTTAAGTACTTACAATCCTACAATACATTTTTAGGAAAAAATATTTTTTATCGGTATATATTTTCAAAATTGTACAATTTATACAACCTACATAAATTAAATCTATGTGACCTAACCTATCTAAGATTGGCGCTTGTGGCATTGTACCGAGAATGCCGATGCCGGCGGCATTTCCTCACTGCATCGCAAGACTCATGCGTTGTGCGAGGAAGTCTCCACCAGCTCTTCAGTCTTTAGTTACATCAACCAGAAGTTTCGCGATTTTAGCAAACAATTTCCCCATGAACCTAATTTTTTTACGCCAAACGGTACAAAATCGTAGGTAACCTACTCTTTGCGCCGAGGCAAGGCCGAGGCCCTTATAAAATGTATTAATATTATTGATATTTATTTGTACAGGGTGTTTTTTTTTCGACCGTTCAAACTCTACGTAGTGAATGTGTAGGTCATACTGACCAACTTTTACTATGGGGACAAAGTCGAAATCGCGAAAAAAAAATCAGCTGTTTCATACATTTCGGCCGGCGTAATTAGGGTTTGCAATTCGAATATTCGAGTATTCGAATATTCGAATTATTCGCATCAAATACTATTCGAATATGACAGCAGTTATTATTCGAATAAAACGAATATTTCGAATAGTGAACATTTGTTCGAAAATAATTAAATTTTACGGAGAATTATAATAAAATCCCAAGATTAACATTGACATCTATGTAAAAATAGATTTCTATGATTTATGAAGTTTAATTCAATGAAATACATTTAAATATTAGCTACCTAGTGCACTTAAAAAGTGATACGCTTAGCTTTCCAAAAATATTCAAATGCATTTTCTCCAAGAAAAGATCTCCTAAAAAGTTTACAAACACCAGGTACAGATATTTTAGGCTATGTGGTGTGGAGTGCCATATGTTATAAATATTAATGAAGCCATAATCTACGTCATGTAAAATGGGAGCAATTGGCGATTATAAAAATTCTATGATGTAACTACGAGTATATGTATTATTTGATTTATCGTATCTTGCCAAAGTCAATATTTCCAAACTAAATCAAAACCATACTTAGGTATTGTAAATTAGTATTATAGTTATTTATGTGGCTGGCGCATAATAAGAGGCATTAAACATGAGTGTGGTTTTATGAAACGAGCCGTAGGCGAGTTTCATAATAAGATCACACGAGTGTTTAATGCCTAATTATGTACAGTCACATACATAACTTTATCTACATGCATATAATAAGTTTTCTACAATATGTTTATTTTTGTGGCAGCAAATTATTGGTCACGGTTGTAGCGGCGTCCCGGATTTCTGGTGGTGTTTCACACATTTCAACATCACTGTCTTCGTCGTCATAAATAATTTTTTCAGTGTAAATATTTCACAACGAACTCGATAATATTTAACTTTCAAGTCAACAGTCCAAAAAAGTTGTATGTTTGAAACCACAGAGCACGGACCTCTTTAGTGTGTAACCTATAGGCAACCCTCCAACCTCCTTGTTTGAAACAATTCAAACAAAACAAATGACTGAACTGACATTAGTTTTTTTTTATTCATAAACCAGGTAAGGTCTTGAGTCGATATCGATTCTCAAATCGATTCTCAAATCGATTCTCAGTATTCGACATTTAGAAGAATGTATGGAATATGAATTTTAATGTGAATGAAATTACAAATCGATTAATTCGATAATCGAAGTTAAAGTGTGTTTTTTCTTTTTAACAGAATGTTCGAAATTTAATTGTGATTAAGATATCGGTTGCCGATATCGTAAAGTAAAAATTATGATACACCCACAGATACAGATTTCTTAAAGTAGGCTATTTGCTTACCGCCGCTAAACATATTGTAGACAACTTATGATATGGATGTAGATAAAGAATATTAAGATAGCGACCCCGGTTACTTGCTTCGTAATACTAATTTACAATGAACTGCACTTAATACCCTAAGTGTAGCGGAGTGTCTTAAATCTACTGTACACTCCGCAATCTCTTCTTTAGTGGCTCCAAGAAGCTGTAGTCACAGCGGCCACACCCCGGGAAACCACGTCAGTGGGCTAAACCTTAAGAAGGGGACTACGTCCGCGCACATATGCGGAGTAGTTAACGGATGATTCCCGTTTACATAAAGTCTACGTCGATAAGCCTATGTCATATTAATATCGACGCAGCAAGGTAATGCTGAAAACCTTAAGGGCGCTTGTCAGAATCCAGTTAGTGACTTGCGGCCTCTCAGCTGCACCCCGCCCTCTGCCGATCGTACCGGTTCACCGGTCCATCGGGCAACAGAGGTAGGGGCGAGTGAAGTGGACTTGCACCCGCGCAACCGCTTGTCCACTATAAACAAGTTCACGCGCAGATGACCCTAGAAATTCAACCTGGACTCGAGCAAAAAAGTCCTGCGGCGATGGGGTGTTGGCGGTGGGGTTAAGGTATCGATGTACCGAGGCTCTAGTTGACACCCTGCACGTAGGCGGCCAGGAGAGAGTGGTCGCTCCCGGAGTCGACCGAGGCGGGACTCTGAGTTCGGCAGCACGACTGGCGACAAAGCAGCCCTATTTAGGATCGCTCTGCTTTCCTCTGCACAGAGGAGGGGCCTAGAAAAGGTGGCCTAAAAATAGTCTGCCTCTCCATAACCCAGGCGTCTAACCGCGGGCGTCGGGGCATCGAATATGCGGTCGAAAGATTCAATTAAAAACGATAATGGCTAAACGACAACTTTGCATAGCTGCGTGGAATGTGCGAACTTTACTGGATAATGACCGTAACCTGTGTCCAGAAAGAAAAACTGCTCTGATAGCAAGAGAGCTGGCAAGATATAGGGTCGACATTGCTGCAATCAGTGAAACTCATCTGAGCGATTGTGGAGAATTGTGTGAGCGCCTTGGCGGTTACACATATTATTGGAGCGGACGTCCTGCCGGTGAGAGAGCGGGTAATGGCGTGGGCTTTGCTATACGCAATGGCTTGGTGAGAGACCTGAGTGACCTACCGAAGGGTATTAACGACCGCCTCATGACTCTGCGCCTGCAAATAACAGATAACAAGTACGCCCATCTGATAAGTGCCTATGCTCCTACTCTTCCTTCATCGGAGGAAGATAAAGAGATATTTTACGAACAGCTCTGTCGCATTCTCAAAGGTATTCCAAAGCATGACAAGATCTTTTTGTTGGGAGATTTCAACGCTCGTGTAGGCACCGACTATGATCACTGGAATGGTGTTCTCGGCAAACATGGCATCGGGAAGTGTAACGACAATGGATCACGCCTTTTGTCGCTTTGTGCTGAATTCCATCTTGCCATCACTAACACCTTCTACCGCCTTGCTGATAAATATAAAACCTCGTGGATGCACCCAAGATCAAAGCATTGGCATCTTCTAGACTACGTCATCGTTCGCCGTAAGGACCTACGTGACGTTCTCATAACGAGAGCGATGCGTGGGGCGCTGGGCTGGACAGACCATCGTCTCATCAGATCAAAGATCCAATTACTGCTTAAAGCTCCACGGCGTGCTCCTCACAAATGCCCGTCAAAACTGTCCTTTTCCAGGCTCATTACAGCACCGGAGTTAGGTTCTGCTTTTGATTCAGCCTTTATTCAGAGTGCTCCGCAGACCGAGTTTCTAACAACAAATGAAGAATGGCGATCGCTTGCGAGTGCTCTTCATGCCTGTGCCCTTGAAACTATCGGAAAACCAGAGAAGAAACACCAAGACTGGTTTGATGCCTCAGACGATAGCATCAGAATGCTTGTTGAAAGGCACAGACGTGAACTAAACTTAAAATCTGCGGGCACTCCTTTTTGTAAAGAGGCTCAACACAACCTGAGATCTAAGGTTCGCGAACTGAAGGAGAAGTGGTGGAAAGAGAAGGCTGCCGAGTTGCAGCACTGTGCCGACACTCATCAGACTGGGAAGTTCTTTGAAGGAGTACAAGCCATTTTTGGACCCCGTGTTCGCAAAACCGCTCCAATATACTCAAAAGATGGGCAGCACCGAGTTACAGATAAAGATGATGTATTAAAGCGTTGGGCTGAACACTTTAACTATGTTTTAAACCCCGATGCGCTCAGTGCTAACCTGTCTTACATCAACACGCTTGAAGATGTACCAGTCTGTCATGAGCTAGATGAGCCACCAACTTTCGAGGAGTTTGTGAGCGCTGTAAAACGTCTCAAAAATTCAAAGGCACCCGGTTTAGACCAACTTCCTGCTGAAGCCTATAAATATAGTGGAAAAAATATCCTAACCACCTTGTACCATCTTATTCTTAGAGTGTGGAACACTGAACAAGTGCCACAGGGCTGGAGGGATGCGGTAATTTGTAAGCTGTACAAAGGGAAAGGAGATGTCTCCGATTGCAGTTCTTACCGCGGCATATCGCTTCTCTCATGTGCTGGTAAAATCCTGGCTCACATTATTAACGTCCGCCTGAGTAAACTAGCAGAACAACACCTCCCGGAAAGTCAGTGTGGATTTCGCCCTGGCCGCGGTACCATTGACGCTATCTCTGTAGTACGACAGCTACAAGAAAAAAGCCTAGAGCACCAACGGCCTCTCTACATGTGCTTTGTGGACCTGGAAAAGGCGTTTGATAGAGTCCCACGCGAAGCCCTTTGGCTTGTTCTTCAGAAGTCTGGATATCCAAAAAAGTTTGTAAACCTGATCCGCCAATTCCATTTTGGTATGAAAGCACAGGTTCAACATGAAAGCAAACTTTCTGAGGAGATCCAGATTACAAGCGGAGTGAAGCAGGGATGTGTCATGGCACCCACACTCTTTGCAATTTATTTTTCAGTTGTGATGAGAGACGCTTTAAAGTCTTGCAGCAATCAAATCCAACTTAATGTGAGAACTGACAGGGGTGTTTTTGACTTATCAAGGTTCAGGGCAAAATCTAAAGTGCAGAAAATGTCTATCTTGGAAATACTTTACGCTGACGACGTCTGCCTTATGTCAGATGATATGGCGCACCTCCAAAGCTACATTGACGCACTAAATAACTCATGTCAGCAATTCGGCCTGGTAATAAGTGCTACCAAAACGCAACTTCTCAAACAACCACCACGAGGAGTAGAATGTGACTCAACACCACTGTATCTAGGAGGGAAACCACTTGATGAAGTCGGTTACTTTAAGTACCTTGGGAGCACAATCCGGCATGATAATACCCTAGCTTCGGAGTTACCATCGCGCATTGCAAACGCAGCTGCTAATTTTGGCCGACTCAGTGATCGTGTCTGGAGATCTCACGATCTTAAGCTTGAGACCAAGATAAGCGTCTACAAGGCCCTAATCATCCCCATCCTACTCTATGGCGCAGAAACATGGTGCCTTTATAAGGCAGACGTCAAGAAACTAGACACCTACCACCTAAGATGTCTAAGATCTATACTCAGGATTAAGTGGCAAGACCGCATCCCTAATTCTGAGGTTTTGCGTCGCTCCGGGATGTACGGCATGGAGGCGCTTCTTATGCAGAGACAGCTCAGATGGTGTGGGCATGTCCTTCGAATGGACGATCGTCGCTTACCTAAAGCTGTGTTTTACTCGGAGCTAGCAGAAGGTAAGCGGAAGCACGGCGGTCAGCATCTTCGAATTAAGGACGTACTCAAACGACACCTTAATGCCTGCACAATCGATCCTGTGTGTTGGGAAGGACTCGCTGCGAAACGGTCATCTTGGAGGTCTACCATCTTTGACTCCATCAAGGCATTTGAAGAAAACCGCTTGCTAACCTTGGATGAGAAACGTCAGGCTAAAAAACTCAAACCCAAACCCTCCTACGCGTATACATATAACGCAGCCGGTCAGCTCTATTGCCATGAGTGCGAAAGAGTTTTTAAGACTAAGTTTGGCTTGGCCAGCCACATCAGGGCTCATGAAAGGAGAAATCCTTAATTTCTATGGTCGACGTCATCGAAATCGATGAGGAGGACTATATAATAGCTCTGTCATATTATGTTTCAGGCTTAATACAGAAATAATGATGAGATATCAATAAAACGGGAGTTTTTGTTCCTTGAATAAAGTTTTACTTAGTCCCGGAGCCAATTAAGCAGTTTTTTTTTAAATAAAATATGTGATTAATTAAGTATTTAATATTGATTATTATTACACTATGTGTAGTATTGGCTATAACAATCATATTCAATCTAAGTTTTAATTTCAGTTTTATTTTAGACTCAAATCTTGCTTGGTTAATGATTACATTTTCATGCAACATTTTAGAATCGATCGATCCTACTTTGGTTTACACTTTTATACAATTACATGTCAGATCAAGAAATAGAAATGTATAATAAGGTTAAAGATATATCAAGGGATTAAAATATGAGATAGATACAATTTTAAACTCCTTACGCTGAATCTAGACCAGTTGCTATGGGCCATACTTACCTGTTAGGTACCATAAAAGTCTGTTTTTGGTAATTAACATGTCATTTTACGTCATATATAATTACACGCCATGGAAACGTAAATTAATTATTTTTTCAATAATATTCGTTTTATTCGAAAACTTCGAATATTCGAATACTGGAAATCGAAGTATTCGTATTATTCGAATACTAAATTTGGACGAATATTGCAAACCCTAGGCGTAATGCCGCCAATTTGTATGAAACAGCTGATTTTTTTTTCGCGATTTCGACTTTGTCCCCATAGTAAAAGTTGGTCAGTATGACCTACACATTCACTACGTAGAATTTGAACGGTCGAAAAAAAAACACCCTGTATAAACGTAAAAATAAAATCTTCGAACGTTTTTCACGATATGTGTCAGTCAAAGGTAACAAATTATATGGAAAATCAACCATTTGTTGAATTTTTTTTTCTGATTTACTGGCGCACGGTATATAAGTATACCTACTACGCGATGACTACGCGCCATTACTAAAAATATTAAAGCGCAACTTGTTATTATTTTTAAAATGTTGTAAAACTTATAATGAATATGCAAGTAAATAGGCAATTTACCTTTCTACTGTGTTTCAATATGAATTGTAACAATACGTTTCCATTACAATATAATAGAGTCAAGTAGTATTTCTACAGAAATAATCTAGAAAGTCTTAAGGAATAAAACTGAGGTGTGGGAAATTTAATCAACTTTGCGATCTGTCCAATAACTGGCTATGGAACTCTACTAGAACATATATTTGTAAAATAATACTGTGAAGCTCTCTAGTTAATTAAGTAGGCAGGTAATTCTATTTTGGGCATCCTCAAAGTCACTGAACCGATCAAATAATTTTATGCTAATCTTCTCATGCAACTTTTAGCAAAATTTCCTTAATCAGCAAAAATAGCACTTTAATTACTCACCGCGTTAGTTAATTAGTTCGAAATGAGGATATTGATGCGGCCACTTATTACCTGGCCTACTACCGCGAAAATCGAAATTCGTAAATTTCTAGTATTTTTCTCTGTCACTCAAACGAAGGCGTCATTAGAGTGAGAGAAACAAATCATCGAAATTTACGAATTTCGTATTTCGCGGTAGGGCCGCTGTTTCTGACTGGACTGCGGGTATCCTAGGCCCTATTTCTCGTAACTAGTAGCTTACAAGTATATTAGTTATTAGTTACTAGTGAAATTTTTAGAAGTCCTAATATTTTCTGTTTCTCGAAATTACTTATTAGACTGGTAACTAATATTGGTAAACTAATAAAAAATATTAGTCCAGCGTGGCTGATTGGGATATTACCCATGCCTTATTACATGTAAAAAAATTAAACATTGGCGGTCAAAAGCAAATTGTTTGTTTAAACCACTAATTATGCACTAATTGGAGTTCGAGGCCAAAGAATCTACGAAAATATTGCCACAACAATGAAATGTTCTACAATAG
>JALPQI010022227.1:0-22746 GCA_025490895.1 Thaumatotibia leucotreta
ATCTGAGAGTGACGTCATGGATAGGGCGAAGTGGAGACATGAGACACAAAAAACTGACTGCATCTCTGTGGAATGTATAGCTTGGGAGAGAGAGGGAGAGATGTGCATAGATTTTTTTTATTAAATTTAAATACATTCTATTACTTAATGTTAAAATATCTGAAAAATATTACAACTAGCTTTCTAAGACATTGCCAAGTAGCTTTACAAAACTGAACTGAGAACGCGAACGGTGCAGCCCTAGCGAATGGATTCTATGGGATGCAATGAAATCTCGTTTGCGGTTAAATTAGGTACATTCGGAATTGAAATGGAAATTAAAATGTTTCCGCGAATTGATGTTCGAGGGAAAGGTTTTCATTAATATAATGGCTTTTGTAGCCAATATGTGAATGAACTTCCAATTTTGACAACATAAAAAACACATTTTAGGCTTATACTTTGTGTTGTATTGTGAAAACACAAATCAAATTATTTATTAACTAAATATAGCCTAGCCTTGCAAGGGATTGCATATACCCGAGAAAGTTGACCGGTGGTTGCTAAGACCGCGTGTCGCAGGCGCGAAAGCTGAGCACGTGGGTTCGATCCCCTCCTCGGACGTTGGTGATCTTGGTCGTTTTTTCTTTGGTATATGACATCCAATATTTATAACTTATACTTCGTGTTGTATTTCCCTTTAATTTCGCTAAATCTCTAAATATGACAGTCCAAATGCGTCTTAGGTCAGTGATCAATGTGATCATTGAGAACTTTTCAAGATTTGTAAAGTGTTCTTTACCAGATTGTATGGTGAGACCCACTCTCAATCCTTTTTTTTACTATTTAGTAGCGGTTTATGCAACGCATATCCTTATCTAATTTCATTTCTGTGGTATTTATAGTTTCCGAGTAAATTGGCTGTAACAGACGAACAGACGGACATGAAGCTATAAGGTTTCCGATTTTGCCTATTTTGGGCACGAAACCCTAAAAATGCAACCATCACAATCTTATCCTCCTGCCGCCCAGAGGCCTATTAAAAGGTCTCCTCAAACAAATGAAATCCTATTCTATTTCCTGATATACTACACTAAGTTGCCAAAAGATGGCGCCACCTCCGAATTAAATCGCGCCAACGATGTGTCGACTTAGAAACACCAGTACCGAGATGCAAATTATCATTCGCTGTCCATTGTTAGGGGCAGGTAAGCGCTTGGTTGGATGCCTTCAGGTCTTCACCTCATCACCTTCCAAAGCCCATCTTGCGGGAACTACAATGGTAGTAAGATTGTAAAGTGTGCCATAATACACCGTTATTCAACTGGCCGTGTTGTTTTCTTCTGTGCTGAATAACCAAACTACTACACTGCACTATTAATTCAAACACTGGCAATTTTTATTGCCTGGGCGGGGAGGAGGATAAAACACTGGCATACGAGGTTACAACTACAACCAACGATTATTCTTTCTATTAAAGGTAATCGGGTTAGCAATGTATCGAGGAGAAGTTTCATAAGTTGCGAAACTTCTTTAGAGAATGTTCTCGGCAACTTAAATTTTACAAGCAATCTAATCATGCCAAAACCGCGCGTTGTATATGTCTAAGTACATGCCTTTTAAGGTATATTTTATGCCCTGTTAAATACAATAATTTTCATAACACTTTTTTATAAGTGTCCATGGAAACATTCTCAATGACAATTTACTCTTAAATTCTCATGAAAATTCTCGGAAATTTCCGAGTATATCCCGCAATTTTGAAAATGGTCTGCAACCTGTACATTTTTATCAATAAGGTGTAATTAAAACCTATATCAATGGTTTCATCAATTAGTTTACTGACAATGTATAAATTACCAGTATTAGCTCTTATTAGTAATTTCAATTAGCAATTGGATCAGCCTTTACCAATCACAAATTGATTCAGTGAATTCGGTTCAATTATCAATGTTTAATGATTACCATTCGAGTTGAGTGTTATACCACATTTTTCGTGCGTGCTCAGCATAATTGTTCCGAGTAATATTTATTTTATCGATCTAGTAATCCATAGCTGTGTGGTGACGGCAGTAAGAATACATTTGTCATCGCCCTCTTCCTACGAGTGTCGTGAAGTGTCACTGACTATTCATTTATTGAAGATTGATGATGGGCAGCAGCATCATTATTAGTGGACACAATACTGCAATCGCAAAACTACTTGCCCAGCGTAGCGATTGTGGGTATTTACCTCCTAATGCGTCCATGCGCATAGGCTATGGAAAGGCCGTTGTCCAGCAGTGGACTAATATGGGCTGATGATTGTGATGTGAATAATTCATGATCCATTGTCACAAAATAAAAAAAAATCTGGTGCGTTTCACGTGCCTCTCACTCGTCGTTGTGTAAAGCAAACAATCTTTACTTGTTATGCGGCGGCCACGACATTGGTCTAAGGCGACCGGCTTAGCGGAAAACCATACGTGCGAGAGGGAGTACCCATATCGCCATCAATGTCGTGGCCGGGCCTTTACAATCCCTTTAAGGATTGAAAGACTCCTTCCTAGGTAAAACACGGTGTCCCTCCTTGCAGTTAAATACATCTTGAATCTTAGGCACTGGTCTCACCGCGAGCTCCTAAGCTATGAACTATCGGCAATAAACACGAACAAAAGATACGCACTCCCGTGTAAATAAAAGAGACACGGCGATACTCGCCCAGCTATCAGCTATCACCGCCGGGCGAGTATCGCCGTATCTCTTTTATTTACACGGTATACGGGATTCAATAAAATAAATAAATAAATATTTTTGGGACATCTCACGGTAAGCTCAATTAAGGCTTGTGATGTGGGTACCAGGCGACGATGTATATATAACTCATAGATAAATATAGATACAGATATAGTACAAAATCCTTCCTTTTCGGCTTTTCACGGAAACATCCGAATTCATATTGCTGTCACAATGAACTTCAGTATATATTGCACTGAAGCTAATTGAGACAGGAAGATTAATTCGGGCGTTTCCGTGAAAAGCTGAAGAGATTGGATTTTGCACAACGTTTTTACTTAAATACATAAACAGCCATGACCAAAGGAACAAACATTTGTGATAAATAAATACACAAATAACGCCCTCGCCGAGATTCGAACCCGGAACTTCCAGCTTCGTAGGCAGGGTCACTACCAACTAGGCTACAGAGGCTGACAAATTGCTGCGAAAGATCGTTCGATTTCGTATCCGGCACTAAAGAACCTTTCATTCAACCATGCACTTACCTCACCGTCTTATCACAGCAGTCCTAAATTAGCAATAGCATCAGCGAGATGCACGGTCGCCCGTACTGATAGCGAGAACCGAGCATCGAAAAGCTTGCCGACCTTTATAAAAAAAAAAACCTAAGGTCGTGGGTTTTCTGGCGACGGGTTTTCTGGTTGACCAGCGACCGACGCGTGTCCGCCGCCGACGACGTTCGAATGTTTCGTTCAGAGAACTACGTGTCAGAGAAATCACTTTCAAACATTCGCGAACAAAACATTCGAACGTCGTCGGCGGCAGTCACGGCCTGACATGGCCTATCCGTTTAACCCTTTATTCATAAAAGTCTTCTAACTTAGTAAGCCGACAAGTTTGGTTTGTCTCTTCTCTCTTATCAATACGGTGAAGAACATGAGCTAACATGAGATATTTTTAGTTTATGAAAGATTGAAGTTCAAATTTCTTCTACTTTTCCTCTCAAGTTATTATCAAACCGGAATCAGAAAGGGATTCGAAAGTACTGTTGACACAACAAATGACACAACATTTACCAAGAAAAGTCTTGTTTATATTAATCTACTTTCTATAAGTCTCTGCAATTAAACTATGTATATATGCATATAACTATTAATATATATCCTAGACTGACTTATACACTGTTGTGTTGACAGTACTTTCGAATCCTATTCTTATCGCGGTTTGGGTCATTGTCAGTCGGAAAAACAAAAGTTGTCCAATCTGTGGTCAAAAGTTAACAGCTTTTATAACTCTATGTGACGATTTTAATACAATAGGGTTGTAGAGCGGGGAACCTAGTTTTACCAGTAATTGTTATATCGCAAGATTAGTACACGAACTCCTTAACTTTATGTATGTCCACCGAAAAGATAATAACCTAAATCTGACAATGACCCGTTTGATAATATCAAGTTCTTCACGCCATGCACCGAATATGTATAAAACTGAAAGGGACAACTACTTACCGGCTTGCTAAGTTACATGTTTATGAATAAGATGGTCCAACCTTGCACTTTCCACCCAGTTTACTGCCTGCAACCCCCCACCATCGAGCACGCCCGCCACTCCGCCCTCCCCGAGCAAGCCACCTTCGACCTTGACGCCACAGTCCAGTACCACTGCCACACTGGTTACGTCACCAACGGGTTCCCCAGGGCTAAGTGCTTGGCCATCGATAACCAGGCGTCTTGGTACGGGCCTGACATCAGTTGTGAGCGTGAGTATCTCATTTTGCCTCAGGAATGTGACGATGTGAATATAACAGACTAATAGTATATTGTGCATCAAGCGACCTCCCTTGATGCCGTAATTCCGTTCTTACCTAAGTACGAGAGTGTTAGAAGCACGCTGGTGGAGGGCTTTTAATGACTCGAGTTAGTATTCCACTTACCGATGTTTTTCATCACACTTGCCGACAAAAAAATAAGTTTTAGGACATTTAACGCAAATAAAAAACTTACTTACTTACTTACTTACTAAAATATTTTTAAATGACGTACTGACATTTCTATTACTGCCTAGGGAATCTCACTTTTCTATTACTCCCGCTATGCATGCAAGCAATGGCGCGCTTAGACAGCAAGTGTGATGAAAAATATTATAAAAAAACCCTGGGTGTCATAAGAGTCGACTAAGGGATTGAAGTTTAGTGTCACTGAATAATCGTTTATAGAAGAATGAAGTATAGGTAAGGATAGTAATAAACAAATTTTTGCTCTAAAAGTGCAAGTTTTCTGTCAACAAAAAAGCAATTTCCTTGATTAAAAGTCTCTCTCGTGTGAAAAATAAGAGTTATAGAGAGCAGTTATGGAGATTATTAGCTTGAAGGTACAAGCTTTTATTTAGTTTCATCTGGCCCAGTGTCTTCAAGATTACCGATTGTGCTGAAGTTTTGTCTAGATAGAGACAGATTGGCTGTGTGGTAACGAATATATTTGTCACGAAAGTAAGAATATATTTGTCACCGCCCCAACTTCCCGTGAGTGTCGTAAGAGCCGACTAAGGGATTGAAGTGTCACTGAACATTCATTGATAGATGATGATAGGCAGCACCATCGTCATATTGGACACGCTACTGCAACCGCCAATCAGCTTGCTTAAGGTAGCAATCATGACCATTTATCTCCTAATGCGTCCATATGTATAGTTGATAGGAGAGCCCTACGTCAGTGGACTGAGAGAGGCTGATGATATATTATTTTTAGTACAGATGGTGCCTTTTTTAAGCTCTAGTGCGAGGAGTGTGTCATTTTATGTCAGGTTTGAAACTTCGGAGGGCCATCTGTACTAAAAAACGTCGTACGAGACACGTGCAAAAACGAAATTTGTAGCTCGTGTCGATTTAAAACACTCCCTATCGGTCGTGTTTTAAAACATCACCACTTGTTTCGAATTTCATGTTTTTCGCACTTGTGTCGTAATGTACTATTCTAATTTAATAATTCTGCTTTTCCTCAGCCCGCTCCTGCGGTGAGCCTGGCGACGTCCCCCACGGATGGGTAACAGCTGACTGCCACACCTTCGGCTGCCGCGCCGTGGTGCAATGCGGACAGGGCTTCGAGCTGGTGGGGAAGGCCGAGCGCTACTGCCAGGCCGATGGGGCCTGGGCGCCGAAGGAGCTCCCGACTTGCGTCCGTAAGTGGCTTGTGCTCTGGAGGGTTTTGGTTGTGAGTCTGGTGGTGATAGGTTTAGAGCCCGTACGTTTGATGCCGATGTCCTTATGCCGAGTACAGGATGCAATTTGAGTTTTTGTGATAATCGATCATCGGTCTGATAGCAATGATTTGATATTCTTTATCACATTTCAAAAAATTTCGATTTTTTTTTTTTTCAATTTAAACAGGGTTTTCCAAATAATGTTGAGAAATTCGAAACATTTTAAGTAAGAAAAGTGAACTCGTTTATTTGTTTTAAGTATTCCACCAGCTAAGGAAGTATATTACTCGTATTTTTGAAAACAATAATTGTACATGATCCAAATTATTTCATTTATCTATTTATTAACATTACTTACAACCGATGATGAATACAACACAACTTTTTTGGCATGAAAAGTACGGGCCCTGGTGATAGCAAAGAGTATCACAGTAGAGGAGTGGAAAAATAATTAGCTTCGAATTGGACAAATAAGATAGAGGAGAGACCGCTAAGTATAATTATATCTTCGTACATAATAACAGGCAGAAATAATTTGACATAAGTATATTATGTCGGTACAATTTAGAAGGGATTCGACGCAGTAGAATTAACGTGAAACAGACTGTCAGTTTGATAGACTTAAATTCAATTTAAAAGATAGGTTAAAAGGTAGTAGTTAATGAATCAATATTTATACGTTTCGGTTCACCGTTTATTTTATTGATTTACATGATATTTAAACATGCATCAATTTAGAAATCTCTGAATTACGGAAATTGATAACAAGGTGTCTTGGATCCAAATTAAATGATAAATTGTCAATTTTAATGATTTAGGTATTAAAATCATTGGCATCATGTCATCAATTTACGTTATAGTAATACTAAAACAGACTCACAATTAAAACCATAAACTGACCTAATCCTGTACTAGCATTGCTTCGTGACAATGTAGTTGCCGATTTCAGTGTCGTCCTTCATTTTGGAATGTTGCATGGTTTTCAAATTAATGTGAATAAAGAATCTACCCATAATTTTGATACCGACATAGTACTATGAGAGAGACCAATTCAATCTTAACTCAAACTTCAAAATGACATCATCAAGGAAATGTTGGAAAATATAGACATACCGCCTTATTCATAAACGTCTCCTACTTAGCAAGTCGCTAAGTATTGTTTCTCTTTCGCTCTTATAAACATATTGGTAAGACCGATGGGGACAAACAATACTTAGCTGTTTCTTAACTTAAGAATAGTGTTTACTTAATAAGCGTTTTTTAATAAGCGTTTGTTTTAAAAATATTGACAACTTGAGGCGTTGGTGAACCATAACATGAATCTGTTAATATTGTCTATAAATGATACTTAAAAACTGTACATTGTCTTATCAATGACTTTATTCTTATTCCCTAATCAATTAATAATAATTACCTCTCATTATCAATTAATAATAATTACCTCTCATTACACTATGAATCGGTTAGTTCGCATGGCGCTTCCTCTGTCGTGATATCATGGCTATCATAAGCAATTTCATTGTCATGACGCAATTAGTGTAATGGACCTCCCACTAAATTAGAATTATATAAATGATTATCTGAATAGCTGTTAAATATATCTGAGTAAACTAATATGCAGCGCTTTTTTATTTATTGTGTACTGTTATAATCGAACTTCTTTACCGCATTTAAACACATATAGTAATTATAGTTGATCAAAAACTTTTTTGGTCTCAAAATGCTTCCTTGCTGCATTCCAATTTTTTTTGTTTAAGTACATCATAATATTACATTTCATTATTTATTTTCTCATAGTCTATCATGAAATTGGAGTATATTGATAACTTTTAATTAACCACTGTATTTTTTATAAGTTTATTATCACATTGAAGCTTATTTCAATACATTTGATTGTATCAAAGGCTTCGACTAAATTTACTAGTCGTTCATGTATAAATAAATTAAGAAACTACCTTTGTATGCATATTTTGTCAGCTCGGATATATGTAAATCATGACAGATATAATTATTTTCAAGATATTGAGATATAATGAGTTTAAACATTATATTACAATTCACATTTAAAAAAATATTTGCAAGCGGTTTAATAAAATGTTGAACTGTATTGAAATTATATTTTTTCTGACTCAGCGGTCAGTCTTTGCAAATATTTTTGATTGAAATGGCAATTATATTCCAAAACCAGTGGGATCTCCATTATTTTAATCTCTAATAATGAAATTAAACCCATCTTTTTTCTCCTTTCCTGCTGCTCAATAGAAGGAGGAGAGAAGGGGACAGATTGAGTCGATCATAACATTACGTAGTGTGTTTAATGAAACATATTTGTGATCATATTATATACTTGTTGTCGTATTCAAATTCTATGACAGTAGTAACAATCCTTCTGAATTTTGTCAGAGTCAAAATGGCCATGATAAAATTTTACTTATAATAGGTCTTTACTGCCCTTAGCTTATTTAAACCTACATGTCTGTAGATCATTGTAGCAATGGCTTTAAATCGATGTTAAACGTGCAAGAATTTACTGTATAATAATTTCTTAACTGTACCTTATTAATGCTGTAGTGAAAATAAATTTAAAAATTAAACATCGTTTTATTTGCATGCCGCTTTCGATTTGCATGTGATTTCAACGGTCATACTCTGTTTAAAAATGTGATTGATAAAAGCGCCATCTTTGTTTGAATGTCTGCGTTACGCTAAAGCGACGCGTGTCGCCATCTAGTGGTCACACAGGTGCAGTGCCCGCCGCCGGAGGCGCCACGCCACGGCAAGGCAGTGTATACTTCGTGCGCGTACAACTCGGTTGTATCGTACGAGTGCAAGTATGGATACAGACTGGTGGGAGATGCTACGAGGAGATGCGGAGCTGATAAGAAGTGGTCGGGAACGCAGCCTTTGTGCAAAGGTAAAGAGGACTTTTTAATAAATAATATATACATGATAAATCGAATCAAGCATCAGAGAGCTATAAGTATACACAGTCTGTTGTCACCTTTTCTTAACATTTTCACCATTCTTATTACTGACTAATGTTATTATTTGCGGATTAATGGCTTGTGTTATTCCAATTTTATATCTTGACAATGCTTTCAGAAATCAACTGCGGGCATCCGGGCCAGCTCTGGAACGGTTGGCTCGAGAACATATCCTCGGGCACAGGACTTGGAGCGTCCATCATATTCCGGTGCCAAGACGGTATGAAGATGGAGGGCAACGGGTCCGCCATCTGCCAGAATGATGGGACTTGGAGCCATCCGCTGCCTCAATGCTTAGGTAAGAACCAGGAACAAATATTGGTGAGAACATTATTGTGGACAGGTCGGAGCTATTTTAATTTGAAGGATGAGTCTTGAGGCATGGTTTTGATAAGTTCATGCAAGCAGTGATGTATTAATGTGACAGGTTGAGGTTCTCGGATATTTTGAAATCATAGACACATGAAAAGGTGTTACGTGGAAGTACAGGACAATAGAATATTTGTCGGGAAGAAACAAAGTCTGTTCTGCTGAAGACATAAAACAAGGAGCATTATGTATAAGTCTATTTATAGTTGCTCAAAAGTTTAATCTCTCTAAAAAATCATGTCGCTATGAATTGGAGCATGTCGTGTCCTACTGCTGTGCAAAGGGAGGCCCAATGTCTCCATTGATCCCAGTAATTCGACCATTCCTTCAAGAAGGAATCCAGTTCATCAGGCCACTAGAAATCATGTCAATGTGTTTTGTTATGCAAAGAAAGTACAAGTACGTAAAAAATGTAAAACGTAACGTCTTTTTACTTCCAGCGCCATGCGTAGTTCCCCACGTCTCTCAAGGTCGCATCAAACTCGTAGAAAACAAAACAGGAGAGAACGAGACGCAAGAAGAAAACACCCAAATAGTCGGTAGTTCATCCATGGTTCAGCATGGCGATATCATTCTAGTGGATTGTGAGAAGAACTACGAGTTTCCATCTAACAATGCTGCTGTAACGTGCAACAATGGAACGTGGACGCAGATACCTAGATGTACTCCTGCAAGGTATATCGTTTTGAAATCACGAATCACTTTCACTTTTAATATATCATTAAATGAAATACTAGACGTATTCATCGTGTAGTTCTTAGGCTAAAACTTCGCACAAATTTGATCATAGTTTTGCGGAAAGCGTCAACAATTTATTTTTGTCATTTTGACCTGTCGAGAAAACCAAAAAAAGAATTAGGCTGATGTTTAATTAGGAGTTATATTTGTGAACCACAGTTACAGTACCGGATTATTAGATCTACGTAGTTTGCAGTAGATAGATAGATAGATAGAATACTCTTTATTGCACACCTTATCAAAAAAGAAAACATGGTTAAAACAGACGATTATACATAGAGGTACACAACAGGCGGTCTTATCGCTATAAAGCAATCTCTTCCAGACAACCTTTGGGTAGCGGAAACAAATTAAAATAGTGAAACAGTAGGTGATTGCAACATTTTAAGAAGCACATTTATCTTATCACACACATTTAAAAAAAAGTAGGTACTTAAAGAAAGATTATTTCAAAAAATCAGAAGTAGTTAACTCTTAGACGATTTCATCTAATAATCAAATATTGCAGATGTAAGAAAATGCCACGCTTCCCTCGCAATGGTATGGTAATTGCGCCGAAAACTGAACATGGCATGAAGGCCAGGTACCGTTGCAAGGATGGGTACGAGCTGAGAGGGAACCCCATCGTGGTCTGTTCTTTTGGGAACTGGAGTGGGGAGGCTGCTAAGTGTGAGGAAGGTACGTAAATCTAAACATCGTTCTGCATTGAAGAAAGTATCGATGCAATGATAGTTCAAACAGGAGTGGGTTTACTTACAGTCTGCTGCACATGTGTTGTACAATAGTTTCTAAATTTACAATGTTTTGCCGAGAAAGCCGATGATATTACGAAAATAATTTAAAAGAAACTTTCTTAAAAAAAACAAAAACATGTAGCCTTAAATAATGATTCTAAAGTTATCAGTGTCATACTTGTCTACATTGATTTTGTACAAAATGTAGCTAGTCAGTGAAGTATGCTTTAAGCGATTGAAAAAATAATTAATTATATTTTTTCAGTGTTTTGCCCTTTTCCTGGCTACATAGAGAATGGGAAGGTACTGCTGGTTGGCAATATGGGGCTGTATGACTACAGACCTTATGTGAAGAAGGTAAGAATTAGATTTATTTAGTTCTATTACAGTTGTTTCGTCGGAGAAATGTGTGGAAAAATGAGGTGTTCCCCAAAGACCAATATTAGGACTACCTATTATTGACTATAATAAATGAATAGGCACGAGCAAAGTGGAGGAAAGGTAGTAACAAAGCGGACCCTGGCAAATTATATCTAAAGAAGGAGAAGGTGACTCTAAAGTGCTAACACATCAAATTTATTTTTGATTTCAGTAAAAAGCTTTTCGATTTATGCTTTCCACTTACGTTATTATTCGAGATATAACAGTCATTTAATGTATTATTATAACAACATTACTTTTTTAGGTGGTGAACAATAAACAGATAATGTACGAGTGTGACAAGGGCTACGTGCTGTCAGAGGGACCTCCGGGAGCCACCTGTGTTGGTGGTCATTGGAGTCCCAGAGAATTGCCTAAGTATGTACAAATCAAATTCAGAATTTTGCTCCTACTGATGGTTAAAAAACCTTGATATATACATACATAATGCATGATGAATTATATACATAATGTATGCATAAAATACGTATAGCGTGGAATTGCACAAGCATTATGCAAATCAAAACAGATGCCGTGCCGCACTCTTTAATGAATAACATTATAAACTCACATGCTTGCTGCGCTGGTGCAACGAGCTGGCTTGCTACCGTGTACTCCGAAAATGGGTAATTTTGAGGATTTGTCTTTGTCGCTTTAACTAGGGCTCCATTAGAGTGACAGAGAAAAATCCTCGAAATTTGCGGATTTTGAAGCTCATTTTACATTTCAACTGAATCCATCGCAAAAATTAAAGCATGTCAGTGGTGACGTCGTTATGCATTGTATATGTCGTGTTTTACAATGTCAATTTTTTACAGGTGCACTCTATTTCAACACCCTCGTATAAGATGGAATCGCAGACGCCGCTCTATTCCAGAGGCGGAAGTGAGACACCGACGGTCTGCCTTTCTACGGCATTACTACAACAACATCCGGCGCCAAACAGAGGCACCTGATCCCTACGTAGATGAACTTTATAGTAAATACAATCATGATGACCCAAAGCCAACTCTAAGGCACGCTAATTTCAAAATCTTAAAGAAATTTGATATTGACTCCGACGATATGGAGACGGAAACTGAACATGAAAATGGAGAGAATTTTCCAACTGCCGTATACACTGTTTATAATGTACACGGTGAACCTATAGGTCACAGGATGTATTCTTATCAACCTGTATACGAACCTGAGGAAGATGACATAATACAAAAAGAAGACAGGTCAGAGTATCAAGACTCATCAGAATTCGACGATGGCTTATCTCACGTGACGGTACTAAAAGGTGGTATGTTTCCAGACCATCAACCTATTGAAAACGCGAAAAAAATCAATATACTAAAACATCAATATTTTGAACGATACGTGGACAAACGTAGAAAGAGATTTTTGACACCGAAAACTAGTGAAGAGAATAAAAAAATTATGAATGTAGAATTACAAGGTGCTGAAAGTAATATAGTTGAGGTATCGACAAAGAGTACAGACACTTCAACACATGCTAGAATTAAACGAGACATACACACCGAAGAAGATGATACAGATGTATGGACCACAAGTGCACATGGCCACACAGATTTAGATAATACAAATGAAATCAGTAGCCATCTACTTAGAGTCCTTCCACTTGAAATTGATGAAATTAAACCTCAAAATAGAACTCTTGATAATAGCCTGGAAATGGCAGTCATACCTCTGCAATACAACAAAACAAATTCAACGGAAGTTGAAAATATACTCGATAAGCGCGACAAGAGAACTAGTAGAAAAACTGATCGATTAAACCAGACAACAGCAGCCATCCCTAAAACGTAAGGTATTTTAGTTACTGTACTTTAAGTACCTACCGTACTGTAACTGTGATTGTTCTATTACCTTTGATATCAAATTACCACAGTAATATTGTAGGTTTTATATCAGATTTCAAGACAACAGCATTTCGGAACAATACATTTGCCTCAAGGTTGACTGGTAGAGAATGCCTCATGGCATTAAGTTCGCCTTTTGTACGTAAAATTTTACTTTTGTGCAATAAAGTTAAAATAAACAAACAAATTTATTTGTCAGCCTAATTTAACTTGACAGGACGCCATAAGTATTCCATAGAGTTAAACTAAATGAAGTTGCATACATAACAACCACTGTAGTTAATTCTGATTTTTTTGCAGGGGAAGAGAGGGCAAAAGCGGGAGGCTAAGACAACAACAATCTGACAACAGCGAAGAAACAGATCAGACTGAGTCGAAAGAAGCAGATGGAGTTAAATCAGAAGGAAACGGTGAAAAGGGGAAAAAGGGACGTCCTAAAAGTCCTTGTGAACCTATAGAAAGCGAACCATACGTAAATATTGAAATAGTTAAGCTAGGACGCGATCCTAATAACACATTTAGCTCTGGTAAGTAATAAAGACGAAGTTAAGAAAATGCGTGGTTAATTCATAAAATCATGAGTGTTATGAGAAAAAGCGGTGTAAAGGAAAAAAAAAATATTTCAGGAACTATTGTAAGGGTAGCTTGTGGCAAAGGATATGGTCTAAATTTGGATTTGAACACGACTGCCAAATGCGTGAGAGGAAGATGGAAGCCCGACAAACCTAAATGTGAAATCCGTGAGTTGTGTCTCCATTTGTTTTCTATTGAATGATATTATTTTATGTAATGCGCATGGTTTTTCTTCGCAGCTAAGACTTTGCAAGTAATTAAACTAGTTAGGTGGTTTCCACAGGGAGGTATCCTTGGGTCCCGATTCCTTTTGCTAATTAGTAATTAATAAAATTAGCCCAGCGTCTAATTAACATGGCTTTGCAGATTTAATATTGCGGTAAAAGACCAATTAATGCTTACTTACTTAAGATTTTTTGGAAAGAAAAAACACTAGCAAATTCCGTAATCATTTTATAGATTCATCCAAGCAAAGGCACATAAGTCAGAACTAAAATCACTCCATATATTATGCTACTACAAACAAAAGTATCGCGATCTACGGTTTCTCCTTGGTTCAATTTAAAATTGTTATCCAGTTTGTAAAACCCTTTTAAGCCCTAGACGCACGACTTGTACGAGTACACGCTTTTAGGACCATATTTTTTCCTCTGTGATTTTATTTCCATACCAAATTCCACAGTGCCCTGTCACGTGCCTTCAACGGAATACGGCATATACACCATGTCCCCGGACGCTAGCCATACAAACGTGGGTCCGGTACTCGGGACGCCAGGGACAGGACACGCGGAAGAGAAGGAGCTGAACGAGACAGACCCTGTCCCAAATGGACAGGTTGTTCATTTCTCCTGCGAGTATGGGTACGTCAAATTCAAGTCAATCGATTCTTTGTTTATGGACGCCTAGCACTTTCGATACATGGAAATCGTCATTGGCCTCGACATCAGCAGATCATTGTAGCATAGCAGTGTCTTTTTAATGTGTAGTGCTGATACATCGTCTTTGGTGGCTATATAATCCAAAAGCAGTACGACACCATTTGACATATCTGTCACAGGTGAAATGCGAGTCAAGAGGATGATGAACCCAACAGTGAACCCTTTTCTGCATTAAATTTCCGAGCCACGCTTTGTGGTGCCTAACCAATAACAAATTTCTGTAAGAATGCGCTTTTTTTTTAGGTACAATGTCCAAGGACCAACTAATCTGCGCTGCTGGTTGGGAGAATGGGCAGTCACCAGCATGCCAGAATGCGTCCCAGGTATGGGTATGAATATTTATACTTTCTATCCACAAGTCAACTAAGAGCTACTCGTATACAAATTTATAATTTCATTTGTATTTCTTCGAACTTTTCAAATGCTTCATGAGTCCGAAATATTAGACATATTTTATAGAAGTGGCAGGCTATTTTCGTGGTATCCTTAGTTGTATTTGCAGAGTGCAGAGCACCTACCACGACAGCCAAAATACATCGTCATTTCTACAAAAATAAGACTAGATTAATGAGGCGAAAAATACCGTTCTGCTATACAAACTCTACTCTGTCAGATAATTCACTAGCTAACCTTAATGATTTAGTAATTAGTTAATGGACTGATGCTTAGAAATTTAAATAAATACTCATCTTCCATTTTGATAGAAGATGAAATAAATATACCCATTTCCCCAGCACCCTGCGAACTACCACAGCTGAACGGAGCAACTTACGAGGCTGGCTACCGAGCTGGCCTGACAGTAGCCCACGCCTCCTCAGTCAACATAGCTTGTGAGGCCGGTCGCTCGCCGCCAGCCACGCTAAACTGTCATTTAGGAAGACTTCAGCCGACTGTTCATGATTTCTGCAGGCCACTAGGTAAAGTATCTAGTTATTGTTATGCGTTGTGTTGTATGCAGGGCCGGATTTAGAGGTTGAGAGGCTTCGGGGCAACAAAGAAGTGGAGGCCCCCTGGCCCCAATTATTTTCCAAATAAAGTAGACAATTTTTTTCAGTCCGGATTTCCAATAAATATTTCTTTGTGGAAACAAGTATATTTACATTATTTTATTATTTAACACACACATAAATATAATCGGAAACGAGAATTACCTGAAACTAAATTTTAGCGTTAACGAACAGAATCTTCCGAGCTTTTTTCGCCGAAAATCGTTGATGATTTCGCTGAAATCTAGTTCCCGGAGTAGATCAGTTTTAATACTCGAAAAAAAATTGTAGTGTTTACTAGTTAGAATTTGATTTTTTTTTCGAAATCCTTATTGTAGGGGTCCCTCTTTTGTGGAGGCCCCGGGGCTGTAGCCCCGGTTGCCCCCCCTTAAATCCGGCCCTGGTTGTATGTTATGTCTTGTTACCCGTCGTGAATCTTTTTAATAGTCTCATCGGAAGATCAGCCACGCCAGCAACATGCTGAGATGAGACCATTTCGTGGCACCTTTTATTTTTCTTTTGTATACTGTCATACCTACTTTGTCCTTTAAATGTATGTAATGTGTGTCACGAATATAGTTATTTGTTGTACAAGGGAGGAAAGTGGTTGTTTAATCATCGTGCCAATATTGAGACCCGAGCTAGCGAGAGATTCCATAGTTGAACCACGAGCGAAGCGAGTGGTTTAAAAATGGGATCTCGAGCGTTGCGAGGGTTTCAAGGCACGATAATTAAACAAACTTTGCTCCCATGTGCAACACAACATTTTTCCCCACACTAAAGCGAGGAAGCAGCTACGAACGTGTAAAAAAAAACAATAAATGCAACAGATCAGTCTTTATTAAATAACTTAGAGTAGTTCTAGTATTACCTATAATAACAAAATATATTTTTTAGTATTTAACTACAGCAACATACTATAATATAAATATCGTCGACCGTAGGTTCAATTAGGGTAAGGGACAAAATGTCGAAAATGAGTTAAGTATACAGTTTTGTTCAGAATTTTGCGCTCTTTCGAATGGTGTATATGAAAAAATTCTAGCTTTAAAAAAATGTTCCTTACCCTACTTTATTTTAGGGTGTACCGGATCAAAATAGCTCCAAAAAATAAAGTAATTAGAAAAAAATTCTACACAGCTACTAAAAATTAGTGTAATGTACGTAAGCAACCGAATTTAAACAAGGTAACCGGCCTTGCACTTAGGGAATGACCCTTACGCGGTTTATTTTTGATGAGAAAATAACAAAATTGTTATTACGCTAATAATTTTGGAATCGAAAAAAAAATATTTTGCCGATACCTTAAAGTGATTTGCGTGGATATTGAAATAATTGTTCCTTACTTTAATTTGCTCGCATAGTAATTTATACGATGTGTGCGTTACGCTATTTTTTTGTAAATTATGTTTAAACTCGGAGTAAAATACTTCAAATGTACTTGACAGAATTAATGAATAATTTAATAATTATATTAAATATACTTAAATACATAGACAGCCATGACCAAGGAACAAATATTTGTGATAAATAAAGACACAAATAATGCCCTCGCCGGGATTCGAACCCGAAGTAGTGTAGCTTTAAAACTGGAAGTAGATTCAAAAGTGCTTTTGCGATGCTTATTTGAATAAAAAAAGTTTGCGTTGACTTTGACTATGTTGTGCAGAGTTGCTGCTAGGAAGATTCAAGATTTTGTAGAAATCGTTACACAAATCTACGAACAAATAAAACATGGAAGCCGCATGCCATACTAAATTGCCTTTCAAAAACGGTCCTGAATTTTAGTTGACAAATGTCACCACCTCTTCAATGTATCACGGTATTCACGGTATTGAATTTCCATGTCAACCTATATAAACTTAAGTCGCCATTTAAAAATAGTTGTGATTGGTCCATCAAAGTTTTGATTGGCCATACCTATTCTATAGAAATTTGTCAAAGATATTGCGCCGAAATATGCGCGGTGTTAAGAAAAACGCTATGTCCTGCCCATCTTGGCACATTGAACACGTTACACGTCCATGTTATATAATTATTACTAGGTTGATTTGTGTAAGATGTCCCAAGATAATTATTTATTATTATTTATTATTGGTCACAGACACAATTGATCAAGTTCAGATGCATGGAATCTATTATGTAGAATCGCGACAAGGCATGAACAAAAAATTATCCTAATTAAAGGGGTGTTCTGTGCAGTATGCAAAATATACAAACTAAAATCAATTTCACCATTTATTTCCCAATGATACGCCATTTTTATTCCATACATGCTTATTAAAAATTAGAAACAATACAAGTACTTATTAATATCGAAGACTTTTGAAAAATTTAAATCTAATATAAATGAATGAATAAAAATTGTATAAACAAAATCAGTACCAATAGGTAATAATAAAATATGAAGTAATTTCTTCCAACTCTTTACTTTGCCATCATTCCTTATCCAAGGCTTCCAATAACAAAGTTTATTAAGTAAATTATGAAAGGGAATTATAGTGTTTTCAACCGACTTTAAAAAAGGAGGAGGTTCTCAATACGACTGTATCCGATTTTGATAGTTATTTTTTATTCGAAAGCTGATGGTCCCATTTTCATTTGGTCCAGTTCTGATAATTATAAGTCTTAACCCTTTACCTACGGGGCCATAATATTTGCCATTAAATTGTTTGACTTGACACCATTACATAAGTATGACTTTAATTGGACAGTGGTGGCAACTCTGGTTGTAGGTTAAGGGTTAATTGGCATTATGCAAGACAATTGGATGAATAACTCGATACCACGTCAACCGATTTCCATAAATCAATTTTTAACCGACTTCAGAATAAACCGGGCTAGTCCCGTTGGCATCAAGTTGGGGTCTGATTATGGGATCTTGGAGATATTGGTTGAAGTCGGTTTTTTTAAACGATTATTGATATCGTTTGTCATATAGAACTCGTCGATCGGGAAACATTATCATATCAGAGACCACGTCACCCATGGTCGGATTTTTCATGGCCATGTTTTTGGGGGGCGTACATTGCGTACAAACCATGTCACCCCCACGCATCGTGTCCTCGCAGTATATCTGTTGACCATCGCAGCGGCTGAAGCCCGCGTACCCCTCTTGCTGGCAACATTGCCCCGGTTTGTCTCCGTCTGGCCCGCACGCGTTATCGCAACTTGGCACACGCTTTTCAGCTTCGCTGACAACAGCCATGACGAATAGAAAGAGGGTAGTCTTTAAATGTTTCAATGCATCCATGACGAGCAACTGTTAAGTTTTCTATGCTGGATATTTATAATTTAAAGACAAACGGGTCTTAATCGCGTAAACTTACGTTTAATTATATCCTGACGTTTCGGGCACCCGTGGTCGCAGGCAGACTCTGGATATTTATATTGGCTATAAAGGAAATTAACAAGGAAATTTTTCTTTAGGTTCAGATTGGCCTTCATCTGTTCTTTTTAATCATAGTTATTATCAGTCTGTGGGACGTTTTGGTTAAGCTTAAAGTGGTACCGGTTCCATATAACAATTAGAATATCAATAGGTACCCTAGTTCACAATCGAACTATTTCAGTCACTTTTTTATGTCTCTGGTTTCTATGGGCATATTCTCCTGCACACTTAGAACACATGATTGGTGCGACAGTATGTTGTAGCGAGATAGATTTTCCGTCTTTTACTTAGTATATTACATATCGATATGCGACATAATATTATTCTGATTTATACTAGTTAATTGAAGATGAAGTTATAATAAAATACCAATGATAAAGATCTCTTAAAACCGTAGAAATACATTATTTCTGTTAAAAAGTTTATTATAATTTACGTTATGAATGATAAAAATGATTATCATTTGTATTAACACTGTCAATTATTTTAAGTAAGTTATATTAAACTGATAAAGATCTGTTAAAGAGGAAAAAGTAAATTATTTTGGTTTCTTTCTGTTTTAATTATTTTAAGATAATTACTGTGTGCTAAAACTATCAAACACAATAACTTACGTTTAACCTGAATACTCAAACGAGATTCTGATCAGCTTTATGTATGTATGTGTCTTTGTTTATTTTTTGATAATAAATAAATATTATTACGAAAATAATGATGTTTCATTCCAAGAAAAAACATAGCGTAGGTACAGGTTAGGGAATAACACATTTCAAGTAAATCACACAAACAATAGGACATGGATTTCCTATACACATTTAGACAAAATAACTTATTTTTTTTTCTTATTTTTCAAAACGGATCATCCTTACGCTAAAACTCACGTAGCATATTTTTACAATAACACTATCTTACATTATTTTGCTTTAATTAAAAAAATCATTAAAATACCCTTACTTTATTTTTCTTTTAATGATATTGAATCTGTAAATCGAAGTCAAATTAGCGTAAGGGACATGACTAAAAATTGCTACGAGTGTAATCGACGTTAGTAATGAAACATATTAGAGTAACGGACACCAATTTTCCTTAATATTTAATCTACGTAAATAAATACTATTTAGGCGGAAAGAATACCAAAATATAAGAATACGTGTGAAATCGGAGCCAGGAATGGTCAAATACAATAAAAGTTATGAGCGAATAAGCAGAAAAAAAAACTTTGTCGGGCTCTCCTGTAAAGTCGTATTTTGTCCCTTACCCTAATTGAACCTACGGTCGACGATATAATAGTTATGAGATCAATTAATGTTGTAACTTGTATAAATTGCATTTTTTAGGGTTCCGTAGCCAAAATGGCAAAAACGGAACCCTTATAGATTCGTCATGTCCGTCTGTCCGTCTGTCCGTCTGTCACAGCCGATTTACTCGGAAACTATAAATGCTACAGTAACGAAATTTGGTAAGGGTATGTGTTGTATGAACCGCTACAGGATTATGATACTAAATTGTAAAAAAAAACCATTGGAGTGGGGGCCCTCCATACATGTAACTGGGGGATAAAAAAAATTTTTAGTTGTATATAAGCGTGTGGGGTATTAATAGAAAGGTCTTTGAAAATGATATGAAGGTTAATACATTTCATTTTTATTTAAGCAAATCATTTTCGAGATATCAGCTCTCAAAGTATGAAAAATGTGTCCCCCCCCTTTATTTTTTAAACTACGCGATATAAAATTCTAAAAAAAATATATGTTATGCACATTAATAAACTCTATCAACGATTTTTGGTTTGATTAAATTACCTCCTATAGTTTTTGAAGTAGGTTGATTTAACTGTATTTTTTTAATAAATTTTTGATACAGTTGGCAGGAGCGAAATCGGTCTGTAGTTTTTCGGATCACTCTTCGAACCTTTTTTATAAACTGGCACTACTTTGGCCACCTTTAATTGATCAGGAAATACACCTTCCTCGTAGCAATTATTAAAAAAGATTGACAGTGGTACTGACAAAATATCAATATTATCTTTGATTACAGATATTGGTAGGTCGTCTATACCTGTCGATTTCTTGATCTCCATTTTCTTAACAATTGAAACTATATCCATAGGAGTTACATATTCCCACGACATATCGTTTAATACAGGCATAGAACAATCCTGTAAAATTTTTTGCGCCTTCACTAAGTCATCTTTAGTGTTAGAGATATGACATTTGGTACTGTTGAAGTAGGACGCAAAAAACTCGGCGGTATCCCGCGTTGTATCTATTATTTTATTATCTATCTTAAGGATTATTTTCTGGCGTGATTTAAGAGTGTTCTTATTCCTATGTTTATTTACAACTTTCCAGATGGCTCTGGCTGAGTTCTTTGACTTGGAAATAGCAGCTTGTACCGCCATTTTTTTTGCACATCTTACAACTTTCCTGTACAGTCGGACATAGTTATTTTTATATCGTACAACAGTCTCATGATTGGTCGCTAGATTAGCATTCATTAAACAACGTTTTGTTTGGCTCGATATTTTTAGTCCCTTTGTGATCCATTTTAATTTTTTGTCCATATTAATTTTTACCTTGATTGTTTTCAACGGAAAACTTTTATAAAAAATATCGTAAAATACCTTTAGAAAACCATTAATTCCTAAGCTTCCCCACTTAATGCCAATAAGGTTTTTTCTAAATGTAGCTTTGCCTTTGTCACTGAAAACCCTTCGCTTAACTAATATATACTCATCCTTTTTGTGAGTATTATGAATATCAGGGTAAATTAAGTTACAAAAAAGACCTGCGTGTCCATCAGATAAACCATTATTTTCAATCCGAAGGTCTTTTATTTGGTTTTCAGGGAGGTTTGTTAGAAAATTATCAAGGCATGAATGAGCACTACCGCAGTTATAGGTAACTGAAGAGATTAACGGTCGAAAGTTGTAGGATTTCAACAAAGATATAAATTGAGCTCGTTGCTCACTGTCCTTTAATAAATCTACATTAAAATCTCCACACACGATACAGTCTTTGTCGAAAAAATGTTCTAACAGCAACGTCATTTGTTCTAGAAATAGATCAAAATAGTTCTTATCATCATTTCGGTAAACACAGCAGATATTTAAATTTGTTTTTATGTCTCTAACGCCACACACTTCAAAGTATATCATTTTGTACAATCGTTTACAAATAGGCAATTCCTCAAATTGACATTCACTATGACCAAGAATGAGACTACCACCTCTCCTCATATTGCGCCTAGTGTTAGATGAGATAACAGAATAATTCGTCAGAGCAAAAATGTCAATGTTAGTCTTATTCAAGAAGTGTTCCGTTATGCATACATATTTTGGGTAGGCATCCCCGAGATCTTCTAAAAACAAATCTAATTCATCCTTCTTAGTCGTTATTCCACAGACATTCTGATGAAAAATACATAGATTGTATGGCAACTTAATTTCAGGCTCTGTGTGAAAAGTACCCAGGCTAGTGAGGCTTCCATTAGAGACGAAAACATGTTTGTGTGTTTTCTATTTCGCTGATTAACTCGGCGACGTCTTGAAATATAACTGTCATGCCATATTTGTTTATGTAGCCTGAAAATTCGTTAAACATACTTGTGTCGTAGGTTAAGTTCTTATTACAATCGAGCGTATAGGTATATTGGTACTTTGTCACATCAGAGTACAATAGATCGTTAAAAGCTTCCACTCTTCTATTATACATATTGGCATACTGACTGTATCTAAAAATGGGGACGCATAAAATAATGTTAGTGTTAGTGATCCCTTGTAAAACATTTCTTATATAAGTTACTAAGACACTGTAGTTCTGTGATACTCGGAAATCTTCTTCACCTATGAATA